>JASDQU010310011.1:32209-48192 GCA_032191745.1 Picea mariana | reverse complement strand
TTAACAGGACAGTTTTGAGTGATTTCTCTTTCTCCCTATCATTTCTTGGATTCTTCTCTGCATTTTATTGTATTCCTTGAATGCTTGATTGTTTGTAGAATCCTTGATGGTGTTCTTTCTTGTTATAACAAGTTTCTACGTTTTTTTTCATACCTCGCTGCCTTGAGTGCATGTTTTGTTTGTATCCCTGTTGCTTCGTGTCTTTTGCATCTGCATAGGACTCTTTCTTCTGATTGAAAGTAGTGGAGCATTGAAGGTTTTGTATTTACTTTATGTATATGTCATAATCAAACAAAGAATATAAATTCATTTTTTTCTGTTGGGTAGTGAAACTAGATTGCATTTGAAGTAGCGGAATTGCATGTTTTTTGTCATTTTGGGACATTGTGCATCTGGAATGATGAATTTTTTCTCCTTCTTGTAGCATAGCTTTCATCGAAATGAAAAGATTTCATATCCATCTCTTTGCATAACTTTTGAGTCGATCAAAACACCATATTGTCTACGCCATTTTCCTTTTGAGTAACAACAACCTTAAAAATCAAGCGCTAAACTAAAATTGATTAGAATTTTTACATTTTTTGGTAGAAAACCTACATTAGATTAGTTGTAGGGTTTTGGAATAGGTGTGAAAGATAACTTTCCAAAGCTAAAAAAAAACATAGAATCTTGTGTTAGGGAGCGGTGAAATCCAATTGCTACATTTTTCCCTGGGAAGCCCTTCTCACACAAGGGTCAAAACTGAGGTCGCATTAAGACTGGCAGAGTTACTCACCCTTCTTTGTTGTTCTTGGTGTAGATATTGTGCATATTATGGGAGTCGCTTGAAGGTATACCCACAATGATGAGTGGAAGCCTTTCAAGTTGATTTCGGGCCAGATACCCTGCCCTTGCGCATGGATCGGACTGTCGATTGTTTCCCCAAGCATCACTGTTGTAGTTGGTAACCTTAGTGGCCTACCTCTTTAGGGTCTTTACACAAGGTGACTGTGGAGGGGAAAGTCTTCAGGGTACCTGGAATCGACGTTGGCCAGACTCACTCGGGCTCCTTGGAGGGTATACCCATGATTATGTGTGGGAGCTTGCACCAAGGCATAAGTCCATTAAGCAAGTTGTCAACGTAAATTTTCCACTTTCTCTATCTCAACCCCTTATTACTTTGTTCCCACGATGTTGGATTTCATCACCAACTAGTGTGCTCATTGTGGGAAGGTTTTGTTTGATTGCTTGCTTACTAGATTTTTAGCATGTGTTGTTTGTTCTCCCTAGCAGAATCTAGGTTGGATATTTATTTTTATGGCATCAATTCCCGGAATGACCAATGAAGGAACCCCTTTTCCAGGGGCAACCTTTGTTTTTCCTTCTTACGGAAACATCGGTCCTCCTTACATCGCTACTTTGAGCCTTCCAGGTCTCACAATTGGGTTACTAGTATGGTTGTTTTCCACTCCGGTGATCTCGAATGCAGGTGCTTCAAATGTAAGCACACCACCCACACATCAACCTCATGTCAACCTTTCTCCTTCTTTTCCTGTCAGGTCTCCTTCCATTTCTCCTTCTTCGCCTAGTGAAAGCTCTAAAGCGAGTATCCAAGTTGATAAGAAAAAGAAGAAACATAAAGAGAAGAAGAAGAACCAGAAAGGGACCAAGCCTCCAACTACATCAGATGTTAGATCCAAGCAAGCAGATACTTTTAATCGTGTTGGGAGTGTTGGTGAGGTCAATAAGACTACAACGAAGAATTTGAAACCTAAATTCCCTTGCAGTCTTTGTAAGGGTGACCATTTTCTGAGGGATTTCCCTGGTATTCCCAAGGTCTTAGAAATGTGGTCCTCCATGTCATCGGCCTCTACTAGACATGATGGTGATTCCCTGTCAACTAGTGATGTTAAGGTTGGTAAGAAGAAGAGAATTGTCAAATTTCCTTGCATGTTATGCAAAGGTGATCATTATTCTCATCTTTGTCCTCGTATGGGTGAGGCTTCTTCTTATTTGGAAAAGATTCAACTCCCAACTGGTTATCGTAAGATTTCCCCCAACCCATCGTTAGTTGATGGAATGGTCAATCCAATTCCATCCCCAGCCAGTCTGGTTGATCATGTGGTCAATCTAGTTTCATCCTCGGTTGAACCACTAACCCAAGTAGTTGATCCAGTTCCATCATCGATCAACCCCACTTTTCATCTGAAAAGTGAAACCCAAGTGACTGATCCAGTCCTGTCATTGGTTAGTCCCACTCTTCATCTGAAGAGTGCGAACATGAAAAATCCCACTCCTCTAACAAGTGCCAAAGTGGTTGCTCCATTCCCTTCATCGGTCAGTCTGGTTGATCATGTCATCAATCTGGTCATGCCCTTAGTTGAACTAGTTAACAAAGTGGTTGATCTGATCCCATCTTCGGTCGATCTTGCTTTCCCATTAGAGAGTGAAACCCCAACGGTCGATCCATTTCCACCTGTCGACCCCATTCTCCCCTTGGAGAATGAAACCCAAGTGCTCTATTTGATGTCGGTATCAATCGATCCTACTCTCCTGCTAGAGAGTCAACCTGATTCTACCCACGTTTTTCTCGTTGATACAGAATCTACCATGTTGGGGGGCATTCCTCCTTCTCCTGCGAAAACCCCTCAAAGTAATGAGGCCATCGTTTTTGATTGGGGTATGATAATTGGACCTCATCTTCCCTCTCACATTCCTTTCAAGATTATAGTACATGTTTGTGGTTAGGACGTTCCTCATGCGCTAATAGATGAAGGTTTTTCCATTAGTATTTTGTCCTCTATTGCTTGGAAAGCTTTGGGTTATCCTCAGCTTGTGTCGGTTACCCAGACTTTTTTCTCTTTTAACAGAAGAACCATTCGCCTTTTAGGGATCCTTCCTTGGTTTCCCGTAACTTTGGGAGGGAAAACTATATTTATTGATGTTATGGTAGTCCAGGACCCCTTGGATTTCGATTTTATCCTTGGGCGAGATTATGTCTATGCCATGAAAGCTATTGTGTCCACTCTCTTTCATGTGATATCTTTCCCTCATGATGGAAGAATGGTTACTATTGATCAACTTTCGTTCGTTGGCCCTGACTTGACCATCAACCCAATGACCTCCCTAACCGGTTCTTATATGCAGACGGTATCACCCCTACCCCAGGTCAATTATGTGGCGTTGTCTTCCATGATTTCAACTTTCGATGACTTAGATCAGGTAGTTGACATGGTGATCTCTTCGGTAGGGCTATTGGAGCCTGATCTCCTTACCCCTGATGAGACCCTTGACATGTGTTCCTTCCGGAGCATTCTTCTTCCATCCCGTGAAGATCTCTTGGAAGCCATGACCGAGTTTTTTCCCTTGACATGGTGTCCTTCCAGAGCATTATCCTCTTGGAGTCCATGATCAAGAAGAGTCCACGAGCATAGTTTTCCTTCTCTGTGGCCAGCTTGTTAAAAAATGAAACAGAGGCTACGAGCATAGTTTTCTTCTCTGTGGAAAGCTCGTTAAAAAATGAAACAGAAACTACGAGCATAGTTTATCTTCTTTGTGGCAAGCTCGTTAAAAAATGAAACAGAAGTCATGAGCATAGTTTTCCCTCTCTGTAACAAGCTTGTTAAAAAATGAAACAGAAATCTAGGGATTCAATGAGAGCCTTGAGCATAGTTCTTTTCTTGTGACAAGCTCATTAAAAAATGAAACAGTCACCTCTCATACCAGGTCGAGTCTTTCGTTAGGTCTCATATTTGAACCTTCATTTCATCCACCTTTATCCTTTTTCTCTATCTAGTACAGAAATTGGTGACAACCTCAAAGTCGGCGAATGAATTGAAGCTTGGGGGGGCATGTCTACAACCTTTGATGATCATTCTGGAGTTAAGCCACTAGCTTTCAAGCTGGGGGCAGAGTAACGAGCATAGTCTTAGTTCATTCTCACACTCGCAAAAACATAAGAATGCACCAAGTAAACTTTTATCTATTTTTCGGACTCGCGTGGATACATGAAAAAGGAACCCCCTAGAGTCATCTTTAAGCTCTTTTCAGACTCTCTAAACATGAAAAGATTGTTGAGTGATCTTGATTCCTTTCCCACTCGTTAAAAGGTTTAAAAGGGAATATTTCGAGTGATAATTTATCTCTTTTTCGGCCTCACAAGACTAACATTACGAAAAAGGACAACACTGGAGTCGTCTTTAAGTCATTTTCAGACTCTCTAAATATGCAAAACCACCGAGTTTACCTTCTCTAGACTCGTTAAAAAATCATACATTGAAGGGCCCATATGGGACCGAACCCTTACTTCTTTCAGTTCGTTAAATAAATGAATATGGACTTACCGAAGGTGAGTTATATCAAGCATGTGTTACCCTCCTCGAGCTCGTTAAATCAGAAAGAGGTACTTGTCTATATGGATGGGGGGGAGGGAATTGAAAGAAGCAAGCCAAGCAGTTTTTGAAAACATCACCAGTCATTCTCATGGTTGCCCTTGAACACGACACTTTTCCTTTGCATGCATTTAAATCTGTTGAACCTCTGCAATGAACCAACCCTCTGAGTTTTATTTACTCCATTAGGTCACCCGATGAAAGTCACACTATCCACTGCATCATCATGTTTTGGTCCATGTCATGTTTCTAATGTTGTGCCTCAATGTTCAAGAAAAGTATCTGCCTCGAGAGTCAACCATCACAAATTTCTTGTTTCAATACATGTGTCAGTCTATGTTCATTTGATCCACCAATTTACATCTCTGTGTCAGTTTCGTGTCATTTATGGGGGATACATCAATGCCCTCCTACGACGAGTCTATTCCTGTCGGCTTTAACACATTATGTGGGAACTAGACTTAGAAACCAGTTAGTACCTTAGGACCTGCATGCCTCAATGGCAGGCCTCCTCGCTTCTGACAGTGGGTTTACATCATTGACCCTTGATCAGATGATTCCACGAATGTTTG
Organism: Picea mariana; assembly: GCA_032191745.1. Taxonomy (NCBI): domain Eukaryota; kingdom Viridiplantae; phylum Streptophyta; class Pinopsida; order Pinales; family Pinaceae; genus Picea; species Picea mariana. The sequence goes on along the minus strand of JASDQU010310011.1, from coordinate 43,250 downwards.
ACTTCAGCTCATCTATTCACATTCGCTGGAATGTAATGGGGTATCTTGGGAATCATTGACATCAATGGTGATTTCCCTCGCACTTGTTAACGGTTTACCTTATTGACCAGTAATCAAGTGGTTTCAACCATGTTCAACATCACGAAATCTATCCACATGGTTAGACTTGTACCGCATCGCGATCGGTAAGAAGACCCTAGGTTGAGTCATCACTCTTATATGTACTTTTCCCAGGTTGCGACGGAGTTTCTTTTGAACATTGACACATATACTATCACATAGATCCACTTTGTACTGGTCACGGTTATGTCTTGTCGTCTCATAGATCCACTGTGTATTCTTCATGGCTACGATAAGTTTAGGTCATAGGAGTATATATCCACATTGTATCTTCAGTGTCAATACCTTTTTGTCAATATAATTATGGATCCCCAGTGTATTTTATGGTGGCCATACCTTGAAAGTCTTTATCACTGAAGCATAGGTATGTCTGCCTTAGGTTTGAAACATGTCATAATATTTGTTTTATGGTTGTGTGCATCTTCTACCAGCTTTTCCGCGTCCATACCCTTGCTCAAAAAAGTCTACAAAGTACTTCAGTCATCACGTCTTCTAACTTCGCACTTTGGGGGGCAATCTATTACACCTCAAAATTACTCACTCCAATGAAGACCTATTGTCGTCATTGTCAGTGTTGCAAGTGTCGCATTTTGGCTGCAAGTTTCGCAAGTGTTGCAAACATCATACTGCCATCTTTCCTATTTCATGTCTCAAACAACATCATAGGGACACTTAAGACACCCTTAAAGACTGGTTTTAGGAAGAGAAATCATTTGATGAAAAGTACAAAGCATTTTCCATGAAGAAAACCACTCAAAAATGGATTTTGGAGGGAAGTGCTCCCCTACCCATTATCAGGGAGTGCCAATGCTCCCTGGCCTTCTTTGGGGAAGTGTTGCAATGCTCTATGCACCCTTTTGGGGGAGTGCTGGCCTTTTTCAACAAATTTTGGGTTGTTGAGGAAAATCGAGGATAAATCCCTCTCATCTATGGAGTTGGTTGGATTCAGATCTGAGTTCAAGGCTACATCTTAGGGAGGATCCACAACTGATGGAGAAAGATCCTCAACCTATCCCAAGAATCTCTAAGGTGGTTAGGTCTCTCCAAGCTTATATAAGGAGGCCTCCTCATGGTGAAAAGCATATAGAGATTGAGAGATACCAAACTTATGATCTCATGAGTGGTATTTACAGAGAGACATTGAAGGCATCAAACTTATGATCTCATAAGAGAGATATCATTGAAGCATCATCATTTTGTGTGGATTATCTAAGAAAAGGGTTGGACAAGGAGAGTTGGGAGAGGTTGATGCACCTTCATAAAAGGTATGTAAGTATTCTCTGTTGTTCTCATTAATACACATATGTTCTTGGCCTGTTTCTTTCAAGGTTGTGTTTATTCTACATGAACTTGTCTTTCATAGATAGATATGGTTTCAAGCTAATATTAGGAGAATAGGAAGCTTGTTCTATCTTTTTTTGTTTGCAGGACTTTTCGAGGAGCTTAGAGATCAAAGCTCAACTCGGACCGTGCGAGGATGAACATCATTAAAAAGGTACACTTTTCCTCTTCCCCTCCATGAATTAGTTTAGCTAGGTTTAAAAGGATGTCAGTGACCAACATTAGCACCTTTTTGTCTTGGTCTTAGGAGTCTAGAACCCAAGAGGGAATCCACTTGTCCATAGGGGGATTTCTCGGTAACAAGGAGATATAAGTTTGGGTCTGTGTCACTCTTGGTGAATCCCAAGATCTGTAAATATCGATCAATACTTGAGTACCATGCCCTAGGTTCCTGCTTGAGTCCATACAATTCCTTCTTCAACCTACACACATGGAATTTACTCCCATTTACCTAAAAGCCTTGATGTTTCTCTATGTATACCTCCTCCTCAATTACACCATTGAGAAATTATGTCTTCACATCCATCGGATGGATCTTCCACTTCACAATTGAAGCGAGAGAAATAATTGTCCTGATAGAAGTTTATCTGGACACTAGAGAAAAGGTCTCCTCGTAGTCCACTCCCTCTTTTTGGGAGAACCCTATTTCCATGAACCTTGCCTTATACTTATCGATACTACCATCTGCAGTATGCTTAATCTTGTGGATCCACTTGGAAGTCACTACAAACTTCCCTTTTGGTCTCGGAGCTATGTCCCACACATAATTCTTCATGATGGATTGGTACTCCTCCATCATGAAATCCTTTCAAACCTATTTTCCTACTGCTTCCTAAAACCTGAAAGGATCAAAATCAATGATGTTTCTCATAAGGACCACATAGTTGGAGAATATCTATGGACGCCTACTCTCCCTAAAGGTGCCTCTGGAAGCTGTGTGCCCCTCTGCATCCTTCAAAGTATATTGAATTCATATAGGAATCATTTCCTCATCACTAGGAGGATACCCTGGATCCAAAAACTCCTATGTTTCCTCCTCATGACCTAAGGGTTTCTCCTTAGTGATAGATGGTTCTATACTCGCCTCAATATTTGGAGCCTATTGCTCCTCACCACCTTCTATGGTCTCATGGGACCTACTGAAGGTCAGGCCCTCCTCAAACCTGACATTCTGACTAACCTCAACATATCATTGTACTAGAATGTAGATGTGGTAGGCCTTTGATATCTCATTGTATCCCACAAACATGCCCTTCTTCCCAGAAGGTTCTAACTTTATCCTCTTCTCCTTAGGAAAATGGATGTATAATGGACAACCAAATATCTTCAAATGGCCTATCTATGGTCTCACTCCTGTGAATTCCTCCTCAAGATTCTTGTCCTCCAAGATCTTATGAGGACTCATGTTATGAACATAAACTATAGTGTTTCATGTTTCTACCGAGAGCATCATGGGTAGATCCTAGTCATGTGACATTTCCCTGACCACCTCAACTATGGTCTGGTTCTTCCTCTCTACAACCCCATTCTGCAGTGAGTTGAAAGGCAATGTCAACTCCCTCTTAATCCCTACTTACTTACAAAATTTATTGAACTCGTTAAAGGTATACTCACCCCCATTTTCTGAACTCAAAACCTTGATCATATTCCCTATCTGATTCTCTACTAGATCTCTAAACTCCCTGAATCAACTGAAGACTTATCCTCGATATTCATGAAGAAGATCCATGTCCTTATGGAATAATCATCAATAAAGGTCATGTAATGCCAAAAACCACTCTCATATGGAACTAACATCAGTCCACACACATATAAATGTACCATGTCCAAGATCTGCTTGGACCTACTATCATTGCTTGGAAAAGAAGCCTTGGCATTCTTTCCATGTGAACAACCTCTATATACTCCCTGGTGTTCAATTCCAAACTATGGAAGACCTGTAACCATATTCCTTAATACTGGCAGTTCCTGGTGATACAAGTGTCCCAATATCCTATGCCAAAGCTCACATAGATTATCATTGTCATGTACTAGGGATTGAGCTTGCTGACCAGTTATCTTGTAGAGACTACCATCGAGTACCAATGACTTTTTCTGATTCAAGACTCAATCCCTTTGGCCAAAAAAGAACCTACCCATCTAGGAATGCCACTATATACCCTTTGTTCTCCATGGAGATATAGAAAGTAGGTTCTTCTTCAATCCAGGTACATACAACACTTCACTCATCTTGAGGGGATTTCTGGACTTTAGTTGAAACGAGGCTGTGCCAATTCCCTTGACTGCATACTTAGAATTATCACCAAGTTCTACCTGCAATCGAGATTTCTCCTCTGTCAAACTAGTGAGTGACTTTTGTGATCATGTCATATGATGAGAAGCTCCACTGTCCACCAACCAAGTCTCCATGGTGACCTGCCTTGAAAAAAAAAATTGCTCAAATGTTTCTCAAAGAATGACTCCCTCTCTTCCTTCAAATATTCAACTCTTCCACCATGTCAATTTTTACATGCAACTCTATGTGACTAATTTCATATTTGAAAATTGCTTCCTAATGATCCAAAAATAAACCTCAGATGTTATCACTGAACAACTTTACACTGAAATTATGAAAAAAAAATTACAACATCGAAAACATCAAGGTCTAAGATAAATCATCCACACATTTGATACACAAATTTATGTTCTGTAAATGTCATTTTCAGAAATTTTCTAAAGGAAAAACCATCCCTTTTACAACCAAAAAAAATCACCGAAACGAAGGACAAAACCTATCCTCACTAATTCAGAAACTCAACAACAAAACTCAACAAAATTTGTGAAACCAATTTCTTGCAAACATGTTGACGTCACTCGATCGTACTACTAACGTCAATTGGATGTATAGCTCTGGCACATGTGCGGCCTACTTATCCTCTTCACACATGCAACCTGTTTAGGTCGTACCACACATGTAACCTGTTGTACAGACCTGTACAGCCCACACTTGTGGTCCATACATTCCACATGTGTGGTCTATTCACTGGTGCATATTCTCTCCCTCACACATGTAGCCTCCCTTTCCTCACACATGTGATCTCTCTCCCTTCCAAGAACAAAAAAAAGAAAAACATAAACTCTAGGCTAGATTTCCTAGGTGCAAAAGTTCCCTGGTTGAAATCCCCATCCTCCTAGCACAAGTGTTTACTCACTTATGCCAACTCCATAATGTCACAATGATATGTCACAATCTCCTCCTCTCCTTTTATAGGATTCTAATGAGTGATTTTAGGAACCCCTCCTAAACTCAACAACTAATTAGAATACTTTATTCTTCTTTGTGGGTGTGAAACCCCAACATAAGACCAAAAATACCATCCTCTTTCCCATGATKCCCTAGCCTCATTCCAAGGTCAATTTCACTAAAACAAAATGTTGATCTAGTGACAATGAATATTCCTTCATGTTTGGCAACTTGGCCTCTTATACCCTCAATTTATTTGGGCTTGGTTCTATTGATCGATGCCCCCATGTCTTTTGATCGATCGAACTCACAATGATGGATATATTGTTAGTTCAATGGATCCCTTTGCATTTTTGAGCTTAAAATATTCATTAGTTATAAACCCACTTTCTTGGTTAGGATGGTTATAAGGATACAAAGGTAGAGGTGGTGTATTGAAAATGGTTATGAATTGTGATGGGTTACCCCATTTCGTTTCATGCCGCTAAATGTAATAAAGTTTTGACAAGATACATAACAAGGTATCATGCTATAAAATGACTGCAATTGCTATAGTTTGGATAATTATTATCAAATGGGCTACAAAGTGAGTATAGTTACTATGAAATGGACCAAGAATGTCATGAATTGGATCATTATTGCTGAGTAGTATTATGAAGTGGTTATGGTTGTTACAAAATGAGACACCATTGTTGAGTAGGCTTATGAAGTGGTTATAGTTGCTGCAAAATAAATCATGCTACAATACTCATCGTTAACATTATGATATGCATATAATTTTTTTAGGTGTGATTTCTAGTGTTATTATTAGGAAGTTTATTAATACCACAACATTTCAATAATTAATAACTATGGATATTAAGTATAGGACCATTTCCAATAGAGTAGCAATAGGATTTTAGTGAACTAGCGATTAGGGTCTTGGGAAAGATGGGGAATAGTGACTTATGGTATTAATATTTCCAATTAGTCTCCTAAATCCTATTTACAGAAAGAAATTAAAATGCTTTAAAGAGAACCTAAATTGTTTGCAGGAAAATATGTAGTACAAGTGCTATATCATCATCGTTGGTCCTCCTTCAATGTCTACACAAATTTGAACCTTGGATAGCTAGTCTTGGATTTTTCTCTGCCAGTTTCCTTGGAATAGTTGGACATAGATAACTTCCATAATGATCTTGTAATATCATAAATCATGAAGATAGTGAAACAATGTTATCAAGGAAACATTGTTTACTTCTATTTAACATTTCAAATACTACAGAAAAGACCATACTTCAAATCAAATAGTTGTGAAATAGAGATATGAGCATATCATTAGACACTTATTATTTTTGTTTTTCAAACTTTGTCTCCCGAAAACCTGGTTTTCAAACAAAAGTTTGTACAGTTGCACTTCTAGAGAGGTTTTCACAACTTGTAGTTTTATTTTTCTTGGCAATATCAACCAATGATTGGTTTTCCAATAGCACCAAGGATGGTAGTTCTTGAACCCATGTTTTTGCTACAATATCTTTATTCTTTTTTTCTTTTTTTTTCCTCTTTTTTATTGGATTGGAACTAGATAAAGGATCAAGGAACAGTGGGTATGGGTGGAAAATTCACCTTACTCACAACATAGATATCTTCTTTCTTGACTAGATCCTAGATAAATTCAACTTTATACTTAGGATTTTGGTATAGCCTCAATCGATGAACATTTTCCATTAATGGGGTATTTTCTTCATCAATGGTATGGAGTTTGACATAACCATTATCATATACAATGTCTATATCATATGGCCCTAGCCACTAGGTGTATAACTTTCCCTTAAAATATTGGTACTGTGAGTCGAACAGAAGGGCCCAATCTCCCTCTCTAAACTTCTTCTTTTTTATGAATCTATCATGCCACTTGGCTCTTTGTTGTTGGACTAGAGAAGTCTATTGTAATGTTATATGAAATATTTCATTGAGTTTATTGATCTGATTGAGTCTATGGTGTTGGGATTCTTATATATCCAAGCCCACTTTCAGTGCAGTTCTTAGTGTCTTGATTTCTAATTCTATGGAAAGAACCACATGTTTGTTAAAATATTCGATGTGCTCTTTTTACCATAGACAATATCACTATTGTCACCCAACCATAGGCACAGAACCACCCTTGAGCACCATAACCTTTTCTAGATAGAATGATTCAGAACCAAGAGAGCTCATCTTTATCCAAAGATATCTCACGAAACAGAAAGTCCCAAAGCCACAGAACAAGAAAAATACTCAATTGCAACAATTGCAACAGTTGCAGTTACCAAGAATAACACCAAGAAATATCACTAAGAACGCCACCAATAGATACTAGAGGATAGAGCGCACATCTTAGGATAGATGGCACTATAGAGAGAGAGAGAGAGCAAGCATCATCCCAAAAGATCCACCTTCTATCCTTGTAGCTGCAGCTCCAAATTTGTGCTAGACTTGAATGAGAGAGTGTGTGAAGTGTGTGTGTACAAATGATCTAGATCATATCTTATTTATAGTGGTTCTTGTCACTTGTCTGGGATGACTTGTCCTTTTAGAATCTAATACTTTAATATTAATTCTTTTACTGAGTTGACTTATCTTCTAGGGTTTCTACACCTCTGTTTAGGGTTTATCTTGATTCTAGAATATTCTATTCAAGCCAAAGGGTAAATATAAAGGTTAATAACTCCCACAACTACCATAATATCAACACTCCCTTCTAGCTAGGGAGATATTAACAAGTAGCATCTTCATAGCCACACAGGCTATCTCATGATCATGTAGATCAACTCACGGGAAACATCACCACTATCAGTATCATATGATAGCATCAACTGCATCCTGTCTCGAGGCCATAATCCATCTGAGTAATTGGGAATGATGTTGAATAAGTCACTCACTCAACAGAGTGATACAAGGACCATTCTTCTAATCCAGACATACATCTTAGAAGAATGATTGTCCCAACATATGTTGAATGTCCTCAATGGCTCAAGAACCATCCTCTCCACTGCATCATATCTAAGTTGTACTAGCATGATGCTCTACATCATATCTAATATGTACTAGCATGATCATATCTAACATGATGTGGAGTACCAACTACATCATCTCTAAGCCGTACCAGCATGGTGTCAGTGCACCATCTCTAAGTTGTACTCGCATGATGTATATCAATGCCTCTACATCATATCACTATCCATCTAGCTGACAATCAACTACAACACTATTGGTTGACACACCATCCTAGGAACCACCTTCAACACTATTGGTAATGTCCATGGAAATCCAGTAGTAGTACATAGTTACTACAATACCATCCAATAGATCACAATGGTGTTGATCCATAGTAGTACATAAATATTGTCAAGTGGTACACAACCACTCCTAGTAGCACACAACTACTAACTAGTAACACACAGTCACTACCAGTGGAGAAAATCCACCACAATAGCATACAACTATTGTCCAATACACTATCCACAACAATCAAATCATATCATCTGATATCATCCTGCATCAACAATGTCATCAACTGCATCACCTCTAAGACGTACTAGCATGATGTGAATGCATCATATCTAATATGTATTGGCATGATCTAGAGTATCATCTACATCATATCTAAGTCATACTAGTATGAACATAACTAGAATGATGCAGGTGCATCATATATAAGTTGTATGTCATATCTAAGTTGTACTCGCATTATGTATATCAGTGCCTCTCTGTGTCACCTCTAAGTTGTATGATCATCTCTACACTGTACTAGCATGAGAATATCTAGCATGATGCCAATGCATCATATCTAAGTTGTACTAGCATGACACAAGCCATATGCATCAGCTCTAATTTGTATGGTCATATCTAAGTTGCACTAGCATGAACATATATAGCATGTTGNATGGTCATATCTAAGTTGTACTAGCATGAACATATATAGCATGTTGTTAATACATCATATCTAAGTTGTATGTCCACCTCTAAGTTGTACTAGCATGGCCATATCTAGCATGATGTGACTCATAAGCATCGTATGTAAGATGTACTAGCATGAAAACATCTAGCATGATTTTAATACATCATATCTAAGTTGTATGCCCACCTCTAAGATATACTAGCACGATCCACCTTAGGCCACTATATCATCCACAACTCCAACCATTTGTATCATATCTAATATGTACTAGCATGATGCAAACATCATCTCTAAGTTGTATGACCATATTTAAGCTATACTAGCATGATACAGATCTATAGCTCACTGACAGTCCATGATACCACATATCAACACTCCCTCCCAACCAAGGAATTCATCTCCTGCCTCTCAACCAAGGGAGAAATCTCCACAAGTTCTAACTTGTCCCTTAAGTATGAAAACTATATCTTGAATAGAGACTTTGTTAGAATATTAGTTGTTTGCTCATCAATGGAGATATACTAGAGAATCACTTCTCCACTATGGAATTTATCACGGAGAAAGAAGTACTTTATCTCAATGTGCTTCGACCTATCATGGAACATCGGGTTCTCTGAGAGCTTCATAGAGCTCTAATTATCACAATATATCACAGTGGAATCCAACACCTAATCAAATAGTCCAGAAACCATTTTACAGAGCCATACTACTTCCGTACAAGCATCCCAAGATGCAATATACTCTGCTTATACAGTGTTGAGTGAAAAAGACTTATTTTTTCCTACTATCCCATGATATCATAGCAGATCCCAAACTGAAACATACACCAGAAGTAATTTTTTGTCATATGCACTCCTTGCCCAATACAAATCAGTAAATCCATGCAGATATACATCACTTTTTGAGGCATATCTCAAACCATAGTTTAGCATCCCACTAAGATATCTCAAAATATTCTTTGCATCTATCCAATGATCATGTCTAGGTTCCACCTGGAACCTGTTCAATGTGTTCACAACAAAGCAAATTTTCGACTTGGTATTCACCAAATACATTAATGAGCCAATCAATTGTCGGCAGGGATGATTCTATTGTATCAGAATCAGATTCTCTCAACTTCATCATATCTATCACCATGGGAGTTTCCATGGATTTGTAATCCATCGTCCCAAACTTTTGAAGAATATTTACAACATACTTTCATTTCCATAGGAATATTTCACTACGCTTCTACTATACTTCTAGTCCTAAATAATAGTGCATGAGACCAAGATCCTTTTTATTGAATTTAGAGGCTAAATCCCTCTTACACTGAATAATGAGAGGCTATTCACCAATCTCTTATAGCTTACTTGAGTCCATACAAGGCCTTCTTCATAAATGGGTTTCTCTTGGGTGTACCCCAAAACCTTGAGGTTTCTCTATGTATACTCAATTACTCCATTGAACAAAGCAGTCTTTACATCCATATGATGTAAACTCCAACCCATGGATGACGCAAGAGATATGATGGCTCTAATATAGGTGTATCTCGAAACTGGAGAAAATGTCTCATCATAGTATTCTCCCTCCTACTGGGAGAACCCTCTTTCCTTGTATTTATCGATACTCACATCTACTGCATGCTTTATCTTGTAAACTCATTTACAGACTTTTCTTTAGGTCTAGGTATGATTTCCCATGCACAATTTTTCATGATGGATTGATATTCTTCCATAATAGGCTTCCTTTAGAATTGGTACTTGGTGAGATCACCTGTCTCACAACTTGATGGAGTCATCTACTCCATGTTTGCAACTGTCACTCTAGCTCCTTATTAGAGATATCGCATGTGACCTTCCTAGAACAAGAAAAACAAGAGAAAAAGTATTTCCAATAAAATTTTCATAAGAACATATCAATGGTAACAAGGATCATAGAATTACCAAGGTGACCTTCCCAGGAACAAAAAATATCTCCTAGAGGAGATGTTAGTTTATTTTGCAAAAAAGTACAATAATCATCTATATCAATAGTACTTACATACAACCAAGTATGTATATCAGTAATAGAACCATTCAAATATTGTTGTCTCAACTATAGTATTTACTTGTACTATAACAACTATCAAACTTGAATTGTGCAGATGGAAACTTAACAATTTGATCAATCAAACTTGGAACCTAGATCCTCAACTACTTGTTCCTATGAATGTATTGAATCCAAGATCACTGCTTGGACAAGGTCTCTTGTACATTCCATGCAAAATACACCCATGCTTTGTTAGATGATATGACATGAAAAAGATATACAAGTGCATACCTTTGAAATTTGTAGCATCGTTCAACTTGTCTTCTAATATGAAACTAGACACCATCTTGTCAAAAAGAGGTTAGAAACTGAATAAAAAAGGTTTAATTCTTATAAAAACATAGAAAATCTGAAATTTCAACTTTGAC
>JASDQU010310010.1:15573-36574 GCA_032191745.1 Picea mariana | reverse complement strand
TTAAAAAAAAAAAAACACAAAAATTGCAAATAAAATCCGACAGTATGGCCGATTGTATCTGTACTACCGACGTACGACGTTGGATTTTCCATACATATGTAGTAATGTCATGGCAAAATTTTGGCAAGTCTCTCAAGAAACTCAAAGGAATCTAACAAAATTGTTAGAGCACTGTGAATTGTTGGAGCCTCACTTAGCAATTGGGAAGAAGAATTAAGGGTTGTCAGATTATTTAAGGGAGTATGAGGCGCTTGGTGAGGATTTTCATGCAGCCATGTCATTATGTGGTTGGTGATGTGGATGCCTCATCTCATGAGGGAAGTTTGACAGAACCTCGGGATGACTTCTAGGAAGTGCATGCATCTACTGATATTGAGGAGGTGTGTAATGAGGTTGAAAAAACATCAGCCTTCAATACATCATTAGATCCATCCTATGGGCCTAATAGCACCAATGGTTATGACAGGCTTGTTGATTTCACACATAATGATCATGATGAGCTTGATATCGAGTTGAGTTTGGCACATTCTTCATCATTTTAGTCATTTATGGAATTCAGGACACATGAGGATGTTAGTGATACTTATGGTTTGATGGAGGAGCTTCTTGTGATGGTCGAGCGTGAGGGGCATTCAAATTTACATGGGCTTGATGAGAGGTATGGCTTAGAGACTTTTGATTATACACATAGTCTACATCCCATAGATCATGAGCCACTTATTTTGGGGAGCCCATTGATGGCTCAAGTCATAATTGTAGATGGGGGAGTTGAGCATATACCTTGTGGACCAGCCATCGGGGAGGTATGTGTACCCACTTATTGTGGGAATGGATATATTGAGGATGTGAACACATCAGTATGGGATTGTGGGACGATTCCTTCAGATAGACTTATTGACAAGGAATTTGAGCATACCATTGAGTTTGGATTGTCCATGGGAGAGATGTTGATAGATGAGCTTCATCGAGCAACATATTCTTGAAGATTGATCTTCAATTGGGATATCACCACACTAGTTCCCAATGTCATTATGGGCACTACGAGTTCTTGTTCATACCATTGGGTTTGACCAACATAATTTCCACCTTTTAGTCTTGCATGAACCCCATCTTCACACTACAGCTACAGGGATTTATGTTGGTGTTCTTTGATGATATCCTTATATATAGCAGGACATGGGAGGATCATTTGAGATAGTTAGATGATGCATGGGGCATGATGGAGAGTATATTCATAAATGGGACAAAGTATTCTCCAGAGGTTGATCTTCAATTAGGTTATCATCAAGACAAGGATATGGATCTTAGTGTGATGTATGCTTTACATTGTGGCCATATGATCAGTATGGAGGATGTGCATACACATCGAAAGGATATCCATGACACATCAGATTGGATCACAAGGATTTTAGTTGATTGGAAGTCCCACCTTCTCGTGGAATATTCCAAGGATCGGTTTGCGTGTGAGTTGATGGATGGTCATATTTAGGATTACAGGCAAAGAGTGTTGGAAGATATCATCTACTACAGAGCTAGCATATGCTTAGTCCCTGAGTCCACACTTAGGGAAGAGATCATGAGGGTTATACATGATACACCCTTGGCAGGGCATCATGCCTACTTCCAGACTTACCAATAGATCAAAGGGAGGTTCTCATGGAATGGCCTCAAGGATGATGTGTGGAGACATGTGAGGGAGTGCATGAATTGTTAGTAGAATGAGTCAGAACATACCTACCTAAAAGTATTATGGTAGTCTACACTCATTTCAAGAAAGAGGTGGGAGATTCTGTCGACAGATTTCAGTACAGGTCTACCGGAGGTGCATGGAAAGGACTACATTTTAGGAACTTCATTAGAGTATGAGGCATCATAGTTAGCAGAGTGGTTCTTTAGGGGGGAGTTTAGGCTCCATAGGTTTATCGATCACAGTGACCATGATCGAGACATCACAACTCTCATGACATTTTGGTAGGAGTTGTATAGATTAGTTGGCACTGAGTTTATCAGTGTAGCACAGTTGGAGTCAGTTGGTATGAAACATAGTGGAATTCTAGTTTGGATGTGGGTTCCAGGAACTCATATGATTGGTCTGTTTCAGTTTTTGGATGCTTTGAAAAGAGATGATGGAGGTATTTCTAATTCTAGTGATGAGATGGGATTCGATCACAAGATTTGGGATCTAGGTGCATATTCCAGCAGGATGTTGTTGATAGTGACTTCAATCCATGGGAAAACAGATTTTGAGTTCTTGCAGGTTATGGTGCAACCAGTTGTGGGTGATTTTATGGATGGTTTTTGGATGTGTGTAGTAGGTTGGGTGTGATGGAGTATTAGGGATTTCCCCTATGACACTTGGAGATTAAGTGTCATCAATGCTTTTTCAATTGGTAACATCATAGGTTTTTCATAGATGTTTGATTTTAGAGTTGTTTTTGTTGACATATTCTATACCAGCCCCTTGATAGTGTCTAATTAGATTCATCCTTAGAGCAAAATGAGGCGATATGTTGAGGTTTGTATGTTATAGTTGGGAAGATTTTATTTTTTGTTGTCGAGGATTGAGTCTGGTAGAGTGATTGTAGCTTGGGACTTCACTGAGATACATTTGTAGGATACGATCCCTAATAGTGGGGGATATTCTTCCAAGTATTATAGCTTGGGGTTCCATGAGTGGAGGATGCGGTCTAGACATGAAGGTCAAAAAATTATGATCAGAGTGGTGTAGCATTAGTATGGTGGTTTCTTCGTGAGACTAGCATGGGACCCTAGGATTACATGGTTTGATAGTTTGGCAGTTGGTATAGATGGGAGAGTCAATTTTTATTATCAAGAACCCATTTCTATAGTGCATTGGCTTGGCTTCCTAGGAGGATGATTCTATGAGGGATAGAATGAGTCTTCACAGTATCTGATTTCTTTATTTATTGATGGCCTTCAGGAGGCCTCTTGTGTTAGTAGATTGTTGGACGGTATTGTGGGAAGTACATGCTCCACAACTTTCAGATTGGTTCGGGACTTGGGGATCATTCTCATTTTTAGATTGGTTCATCTTGTTTATCATAGGGTTGTGATGGCATTGCTTGAGGAAAAGAGATCTTTGGGAAGGGAGGACTGTAATGTCCCCATTTTTGGATTCCCTTACTCTGTAGTTGTAGATGACCTTATGGGTTAATGTCAGCCTGACCAGAGGGGTAATTTGAGGTTAACAATGAGATCAGGTGGGTTGGAGGCCTTGTATGATGCTTTCAAAGGTTCTCTTATCATCTTTCATCATCAGGATCATTCATGCATAGTCATATTTCGATTCTATTGCATTTATATTGCTCCCCTAATTTGGGAGTATTAATGGGCATTATTTAATGGATTTCACTAAGGTTGTCATTTTAATAATTTATCTAATAGGGGTACCTTGGTTTAATAGCTCATTGGAACTGGGATGAAGAGATCTAAATGGTGAAGAGGATAAAAAGTGACTTTCAGTGCCCAAAAATGCTTTAAAGTTAAATAAATTACTTTTTGGAGTAAAACGATTGATAAATTAATAAAGTGATTTTACTAAAGTTAAATTAAAAATTCACTTAAGTGTAAAAGGGTAAGAGGGTCAGCAAAAGGGTGAACGAGGAAATAAAAGAAGAATGAGGGTGCCCTCTCTCATTAGGCATTTTTATTTTTCTAAAAATGAATTTGAGGAGCTCTTTGGAAGAAAAACCCTAGAGAGAAAGGTTGGTTTTGGTGGTGAGACCATCCACCCTAGTTGGTTGTGGAGGGAAGATCACTGGGATAGTTTCATTGTGCTTCAATGTGGCTGAGTATTTCATCATTTGACAGTTCATTTTTCATTTGTAGAGGTCAATTTGGCTTGAGGAGAGAAATTTAGCTTGTGGTTGTGTTTTGGGTGTCATGGATACATTTCTTGAGTTTTGGGGGCTGAGTTTACTCTCTTAGAGGTCGTGTTTTCTACTAGGGATGTGTTCCCTTCTTGTTGGTTGATTTTCTGATAAAGGGGGTGAATATATATTTGTTGGAGGTTGATTTTATTCTAGGGCTGAGTTGCTTTCCAGTGTTTGATCCAGGTGGATATCGATGGCCACCCACTTGTTCCAACTTCCAACTGGCTCATCTAGAGAGTTTTCAGTTCAACACGTTTCTCTGTAATGGGGAAATTTATTTGTAATTGTGGGTTTTTCACTTACGAGGGTATCCTAAATCCCTACACAACATCCAGGTGGATATCAATGGCCTCCCACCAATTCCAATTGGCTTATTTTGTAATTTTTCATGTCAATACATCTTTTTGTACTTCCAGGGCCGTTTTGGGGCTCTAAACATTTTTTTCTTGGATTTCCACAATAAAATTGTAGATGGACTCAGATTTTGACAACATAATGTGTAGTTCTTGAAAATAACTTTCCAACGGAATATCACACGCCTAAAACGAAGATCATATGCAAAATTTACGACCCCGGGAAGTTAATGTACTAACTCACCCCAACGAGGCCCACATGAATTTTGGCACTTCATCTCCTAGGATTAGGTTTTTGGATGTCTAGGGTTTTGGCATGCATGTTATCATAAAAATGCCTTAAGAGCCTCATTGTAATCATCTTATTGTGAATGAGTGTAGTCGTCACATCTTTTCTCAAAGATAAAGTTGCCACCATTCTATCGAGTCTTGTACTTTGTATTTTTATAGTCTCTGTACATTTATTTCATTAACATAAATCATGTATTGTTTTATTTCTCGGTTTCTGGAAATTTTTATGTGAATTTCATTGTAAAATATCTGCTTTCATTTCGTTCCAAAAATAATCTGAATCAGTGGTATCAAAGCAGGCTTCTCTTGATCATTTTTCAGTGCATGTCCATGACGAGGTCCGAGTATAGAAAGTTGGGTCTCAAGCTTGTCTCTCTTGAGGACAATCGCTCTCGCATGCCCAAGAAACCCTCTATGGTGGTAGAAAAGAAAAACAACGGAGCAAAATATTCTATTAACCTATTTCTTGAGCAAGCTCTCGAGCAACAAAGGGACAAAATGATGGAGAATTTTTTCCACATACTTCAATGCCTGTCGATAGCAATAGGCACATATTCATCAAGCAGCCACTTTGGAGGAACCTCTCCCTTCAAGTTACAAGTTAATTTTGATATTCCCATATTTGAAGGTCAGATAGATGCAGATGCCTTAGAAAAATGGTTAAATCGACTAGAAGTTTATTCCTCTGTTCACAATTTTGTCGACAAGGAAAAGATCACCTTCACACTCCTCAAGTCTCTCCCCCATGTCAAACATTGGTGGGAAACTTACTAGGAGAAAATTTCCACAGAGGAATATCGAATATATGGGGCCGAGCCCACTAGGGATTTTTTTGCGGATCCAGTCAAGGAAAAATACTACCATGTTGATAACTATGAAGACTAGTACATGAGATGGACCACACTGCAGCAAGAGAAGAGCCAAAAAATGTTGGAGTTCACAAATACTTTCCATACCTTGCGCACCAAGCTGGGTGTCAGAGACTCTGAGCGACATATGATTATGAAATATCATGGGGCTCTGCATAGATACATCCAAGCCAAAATGGATTTACTAAACATCTCATCATCGGGAGATGCTATCGATATGCTATCAAAATCGAGCAAACATTTAGGCACCAAAACAAATGGGAGTTTGGGTCAGCAAATCCACAACAACCAAAGCATGGTAAAGACAACCCTAACCAGCAGCCTCTGAATAACCAATCCAATACATAGGAAAAGAAGGGTAAAGTAAAGATGAAGAATGACACTGGGAATTGGTGTGACTTCCACAAAAGCCCCTGGCACAACACCGATGAATGTCGCTTGAAACAGTCATTGGTGGTTGATTTCAAAGACAAGGAGACGAGCCTTGATTCAGAATCTGATTCAGAAAATATTGAAAACAGACAGATCATCGACGTATACCCCAGTGCTATTGTCGCGACCACAACAATTCAACTAGAAGAACTAGTATATCCTGAAGAGGGGGAGCGCCTCTTCCATTCACATATGTGAATGAAGGAAACCCCATTGCATTTCATTGTTGATAGTGGCAGCTAGAAGAACCTCATCTCAGTTGAGGTCGTTAAACAGTTGGGGATGTCTATAACACCACACCCACAACCATACACCATCGGGTGGATTCACCAGGGATGAGATATCTGTGTCAGCCAACAGTCACGCATGTCGTATATTGGCATCCCTCCCTTCAAGGATGAGGTAGTGTGTGATGTTTACCTTCTTGATGTCTATGATATTGTTTTGGACCAACCATATATGTGGAAACGCCATGTTGTTTATGAGTCTCAACCCCGTAATGTCATTATTACTCTTGGGGGTTAGCTCTACAGTATACCGAAGGTAGTTTTGAGTACTATTGTTCCACCAAAAAAAATCCGCAAGGTAATCTCTCATACTGCAAAATTCATCCTCTTCATAGTATGTTCAAAGGATGCATAGAAGGCCACTACAACCACTGCATCCTCAACACCTTCTATCCAACAGAAGTAGATTGTCAAAGAGAAAGAAGATCTTGTTTCTTCACCTACAATGATGCCTACACAATACCTCGTCAAGCCCAGAGACAACAGGTTGGTGGAATAGATTCAACCACACCAGCAACAGGTTCCTGACAACCTTCCACGGACCAAGCAGTGCAAATTCTCCAACAAGGCACGCAACTAACCATGATTCAAATTCAGAAAAATCTTTTCCCTCTTCCCTGGGCACTCAACACAATGGATACCATTGCTTCCTAAGTGGGGAAGATTGATCCAGGTGAATATCAGTGGCTAGCTACCTGTTCCAACTTCCAACTGGCTCATCTGAAGATTTTTTCAGTTCAACATGTTTCTACGTAATGGGGACATTTCTTTGTAATTGTGGGTTCTGCACTTATGAGGATGTCCTTAAGCCTTACACAGCATCCAGGTGGATATCAATGGCTGCCCACCTATTCCAACTGAATTATTTTGGAAGTTTTCATGTTAGTACATCTTTTTCTACTTCCAGAGCTGTTTTGGGGCTCTAAATAGTGTTTTCTTATCTTTCTACAGTCAATTTGTAGACTTAGTTATATTTTTATGGTACAATGTGTAGTTCTCAAAAATACCTTTCCAACGAGCTATCACATGCCTAAAACGAAGATTGTATGCAAAAGTTACGACCCCGGGAAGTTAGTGTACTAACTTACCCCAATGGGGCCCACATGAATTTTGGCGCTTCATCTCCTAGGGTTAGTTTTTTGGATGTCTAGGGTTTTGGCATGCATGTTATCATACAAATTCCTTTAGAGCCTCATTGTAATCATCTTCTTGCGAATGAGCGTATCTGTCACATCTCTTCTCAGAGATAAAGTTGAAACCATTCTAGCGAGTCTTGCACTCTGTATTTGTATAGTCTTTGTACATTTCTTTCATTAATAGAAATAATGTGTTGTTGTATTTCTCGATTTCTGGCAATTTTTATGTGAATTTCATTATAATATCTCTTCTTTCATTTCGTTCTGAAAATAATCTGGATCAGTGTTGGGCCAAGATCTTCATTCCTAGGTTGATTTCTTGAGTAGAGGAATGAGATCCTCTTGGGTGGGAAAGTTATATTCATTGTTGGGCCGATTTATATCTTCATGTGGCTGAGTTTTTCTATTGGGAGGTTAAACCATTCTTGTAGGTTGAGTTATTCCAATATGGGCAAAGTTACTCCCTTCAAGGACAAGTTTTTTATTGGGTAGGATTGTTGTTCCATTATCTATCAGCTAGTTGCACACAAAGTTTTCCTACATGCATGTTGCTCTCTTGTAATATTGTTTTTTATTTCCTATATCTACAGTAAACCATTTCATTCAATGTACAGGTCAAAATTATGTTTTACTAGTTGTTGTTATAGTATTTTTGTTAGTGACAAAATGTATTAATGTTGCCATATAATATCAATGCAATAATTTATGGGAATATATTTGTGTATGTATTCTATGTTATTATCAAAACCACTCAGAATTATTAGGTTAATAAATATTGTTTGCACTCAAACTGTTTGAAACAAATCCCTAACCAACAAACTGAGTTAAAATTTGGGAAAAAACAGTAAGGGACATTACAAAAAATTGCTAGACCCTCCTAAAGACATAGATAGAATGCTTCGACAACTATATAAAGACCATCACTTCTCCAAACCTCCACATTCCATGGTGCCATGACCTCTTTCAATCCCTTCATTTACATTTTTATCCCTCGAGATATCACAATCAATTCCTCGCTTACCAACTTAGGAAATTCTCTAAGCAATCAATTTAATGGTATAATGAGGCATTTACTAAAATTCATCTGCATCTCAACATTGTTGATGATCCCATAAACTGATTGTGAAATTTAATTATGTTTTGAATCCTATGTTATGCAATGAAGTGTCTATGTTTTCAAGTACAATATTAGATACTACCTTCTAGTAAGCCTCGACGGCTAACCAAAAATTACGTAGTAAGAATTCCTTTGTAGTTTTCTAACCTCAATAGAAGAGTCATTTTAAGCAATCTATACCTATCCCACCCTCTAAAATAATTTGTTATTTGTATAAATATAAATAAATTGCAACACTAAAGAATATAAACAATCTTGAGAAGACACGTAACAAATGAGTTTCCTAAGACAAATCTTGTATGCTTTATTCTCCCTTTTTCATTTTATAAAGAATAGATATTTTAGGTGATTGCTTTATGCTCCTAAAAGTAAGGGACATATTTTTCAATTCCTATACATTCCATTTTACAATTGGAATTCACTATTTTTGCATTGTGAAAATTATTTGTTGTAATTTTCCAACATTCTCTCACTTGATAATCACTTTGAACAAGTGTGAATACCAAGCATGTCTCTACACAAGACAAACTTATCTCAATTTATTACCTTTGTTAAGGAATCTACTGCATTATGCTCTAATATGTAATTTTTTAGTTTTACCACATCTGCTTCTTCCCTTTCCCTCACAAAGTGATACTTCACATCAATATGCTTATCCTTGGAATTGTGAGTGGGATTCTTGGACATTGCAATGGCACTTTGTCTATCACATTCTATTTTGAAAATTCACCATTTGATACCAATACCGTTGATCTTAATAACCAAGTAGCTTCCATTGCAACAACATATCCTACCTCTGAACTAGATAAGGCAATGATGGATTGCCTCTTCTCATCCAACTCACTAATTCTCCAAATAGAGTACATACATATAAAATCATGGAATCTCTCTTGTCCACATATTTATCTCAATTTGTATCAGCAAACCTATGTAAATAAAAAATTATCATTAACACGATCCCTATAATATAAGGCATACTCCTTGATGCCTTGAAAATACTCAAATATTCTTGTATCAACCATCTATTGTTCCTTTCCTAGATCAGCTATAAATATTCTCACTAATCCCACTAAATGTGTTATGTCTAGTCTTGTGCATACCAGAGCATACATAAGATACCCTATAGCTCTATCATGTGGCATCCTAGTTGTGTGATCTAGATCTATGAGCGGAAAGAAATAAATAATAGATTGAATAAAATAACACAGAGATACAAAGAACAACAACAAATATCCAATGAACAAAAACTTCTATTGAATAAATAAAATTGGTTGAAACTGTAAAAATGCAGAACTGAAAACAACTTGCTCAGATGGTGGTAGCTATCTCTGAGAAGAGATGTGGCTTCTATGCACATTCGTTTGAGCATAATGATTACAATGAGGCTCCAAAGGCCTTTTTAACATTATTCATGAACTCCAAAACCCTAGACATCCAAAAACCTAACCCTAGGAGATGAAACACCAAAATTTATGTGGGCCCCGATGGGAAAGTTGGTACCTCAACTTCCTGGGGTCGCAAATTTTGCATATGATCTTTGTTTTAGGCGTGTGATATCCCATTGGAAATGTATTTTTGAGAGCTACACATTATTCCATCAAACTCTAATTTCGTCTATTTGGCTCTGGCAAGCCAAAAAAAAAAATTGTTTAGGGCCCCAAAATGACCTTGGAAGTACAGAGAGATGTACTGACATGAAAACTTCCAAAATTAACCAGTTGGAATAGGTGGGTGGCCACCAATATCCACTTGGATGTTGTTTAGGGATTCAGGATATCCCTAGAAGTGCAGAACCCACAATTACAAATAAATTTCATCATTACAGAGAAACATGTTGAACTAAAAATAGTCAAGAGGATCCAATTGGAATAGGTGGGTGGCCACCAATATCCACTTGGATCATTGTGTATTTATTTTCCTCATTATTTTTAGGACACATCTAAGTAAACAACTTAACTTCCACTTGAAAAGGTGTTTTTACTACTTTACAAGTCTCCATCCCAAACTCATCGAAAATTTTCTCAATATACTTCTTTTGACTAAGCCATATATTTATATATATATTTTCTCTCTTTTTACCTCTATGCTAAGACAATAAACATAGTGGCCAATGGTACTTCTAGAAAAACCTTTTTCCATCACATACCTACCAAAAAAATTGTACAATTCTCTTGTGTATTATTTAAGTTATATAGTGATTTATTGAGCTTACAAACCGATTTCTCACCTCCTACCACAAATCCCTTTGGTTTCTCTATTAATATCTACTCATATCCATGAAGAAATTAAGTTTTGACATCCATTTTCTCCACTTCTAGATCTTATGTTGTTGCTAAATCCAACAACATTCTAATAGAAGTCAATTTTTCTATTGGGATAAACTCTCTTGGTCATATCTTGAACTTGAGAATATCCCTTCGCTACCAATATTGCTTTATATCTCTCCATTGTTCCATCAATCTTAAACTTCCTTTTGAATACCCATTTGTAACCAACAATTTTCATGTCTTGTGGCAACTCTTCTAAAACACATGCTTTGTTTTTTTAGAGATTCCATTTCTTCTTTCATTGTGTTTTCCCATTTCACACTTTCAATACTATTAGAGCCTCTTCAACACTTTTAGACCCCTCACTAATTGGAGATGAACCACACAAATAATCAAAATATTCACTACTATAATGATACCTTTCAATTGTATTCCTATCTCTTTGGCTTATCCTATGCTGTTGAGTTATTTTTCCTAACTCTCTTGCATTCTCCTCCATTAGTATGACCATGTTTTTCATTATGGGTTCTTTCAATGCAATTGTATCTTGTATTGGTGTTGATCTTGACTTTCATTACTCCAATGGGATTGGATCTTGATGTGTTGTGATTTCTTGTCCTGACTATATGTCAAGTCTACTTTGTCCAACATCACTAGTACCTGTGCTAAAAAATTCTAAATGATCATCAACTTGATTTTGCACCCTTAGTGATGGAATTTGGTTCTCGAAAATCTTTCATCAAGATGCTCCTTTTTTTGTTCAAATTCTACAAGTTATTCTATGAAGATGACATATTGATTAACAATGCTCATGTGCTCTTTTGTAAGCCATAACTTGTATCCTTTAACACCAACAAGCTCTCCATATCCAATGAACACACACTTTTTGGATATTTCATCTATATTTTCCTATTTTCCTTAGGTACATGCATATAAGCCTCATAACCAAAGACTCTCAAGTGAGAAACATGTGTATTTCTCCCACTCCAAGCTTCCTCTAGTGTCATGTCACCCAAGGATGAACTACATGACAAAATGGACTAGGTAACAAGCTATTGCAATTGCTTCAACTCAAATACCTATATTTAATTTTGCATTAAATATCATGCACCTTGAATTATCCACTAGATTTTGATTCATCCTCTCTGCAACTCCATTTGGATATGGATAATATGGTGTAGTTTTATACCTTGCAATCACGTGCATTTCTTAAAGTGCATCACACTCTTATGAGAAATATACCCAACCATTGTCACTTCTCATGGATTTCACCATTCTACTAGTTTGCCTCTCCACCATATAAACAAAATTCTTGAAGGAGTTAAATATTTCACTTTTCTTATTAAAAAATACAACCCATATCTTCCTACTAAAATCATCTATAAAGTGGCACAGTACTAAACACCACCAATCGATGCCACATTCATAGGCACGCATATAAGTAAATGCACTAAGTATAATATATTTTTGTATCTATGAAATCTTAAAAAAAAACTTAACCTTTGCAAGTTTATCCAACACACATAATTCACAAAACTCAATCAAAATTAAATTCCATACCTTTAACCATTCCTTTGGAGTGCAAGTCTTGTTAAATTTTCTCATTCAAGTAGCCCCATTTGCCTATGCCAAAACATGCATGCTTCAACTCCTTTAGGTGATTTATTAGTGGCTTGACTCTTCTCAATGGTTGCAACATTACTATTAGATTTAACATGAGTAGTAGCATCCAATCTATAGAGAGTACCTACCATAATTCCCTTATCCAATACCAATTTACCCCTCACAACCTTGCACATATTCCTTGTGAAAATCACGTCAACCCATGCATCAACGAACTACCTCACCGAAAGAAGATTCCTCTTTATCCCAAGTACATGTCTCACAACAAGAAACTATCCAATTATTCCATCTTTGTAGCCTATTATAATGGATAATTTGCATACTACATTATAGACTATGTTATCTTCTAACAAGAGCTAATAAATTGCATGCTTAGTTTTCCCTCATCATCCTTGTTAGTAGAAACCACCATAGTGGCATCCTATTTTTTATTTCCTTTGTGGAGGGGGCAATCCTTCTTTATATGCCTTTTTTAGTTGCATTTCTAGCACACCACTTTAGATTTCATCTTCCTACTAGTTGATCTACCCTTGGACTTGAATCTACCATGAAATCCATTGTTTATATTTTATCTATAAAAACCTATTGTAATATAATTCCTTTGAATCTAAAGACACTCCTACTAATAGTTTTGGCCCTTGGTTATGGAAGGAAGTGAAGAATGAGGAAGAAAAGGTAAAAATCGAGCTTCGTGGGAGACACGGTGACTGTCACTGGATCGAAGTGAGAAAAAGAACAGAAAAGATGGAGCGAAGTGCGGAAAAGCAAGACGTTGGATGAGGAGATCAAGGATGACATATCAGCAAGGAAGAGGGACCGAGGACGACTCAGGAAGTGAAAAAAAGTCAGCATTGGATGCTTTGGAGCACCGCGAGATGAAGAAGGAAAGACAGGCTAGCAAAGCTCGAAAAAAGTGGGTCAAGTTGACCTAGGGTTTTAGGTACCTAGGGTTTTGGTAATTAGGGTTTTGACACCTAGGTTTCAGCCTAAGGCTGTCGGTAAGGAACTATAATGTATAAATAGAGGTCGAGAGGACCTAGGTCAGGTTGGTTTTGTAGTTGAGCCTTGTTATTGATCACTGTTCATTAGGAGAATATTGTATTAAGGGTGAGAGAAGTGTTGAGAGAGAGAGCCTTCTGGTATTGTAAGATCTTTAGTCGGGTGTGAAGATCAAGTCCTACAGTTGGGTGCGCAAGAAGGGGGAGGGAAAGCAAGAAAGAGAGAGAGGATCTACGGGCCAAGAGTGCAGATCAGAACTATAAGCTTTATCTTAATATATCATAAGCACAGTTCTGTGGACGTAGCCCTAGAGAGAGGGTGAACCACGCACATCTGTTGTTGTGTATGTGATTGATGCTTTAAGCTATGCCATTGTTATATTGTTATCTGCATTATTGTATTAGATCAGATCTATAGCTGTGGAGGATAGATCTAGCTATTTGAATGATAGATGCATGTTGTGTTGTTGTTGTAATAAGAACCACTTGATATTCCCCTGGTTGTAGACATCTCTGTCCTGCAACCCCCTCATAGTTGCTTCGAGTGAAACTACATCTGCTTCATAGGTGCTGCCGAAAGGGCTAGTAGCTAGGGCTTGTTGGTGCACTCTTGGAGTTGAACCCTGGGTCTGCCCCTGTGCCAACAAATAGTTACCTTTCTTCCTGATTCAATAATTGTCCTGCAATGGTTTTAATCTTGGAATTATTCCCACAAGATTCATTGATAGCTATTACAAGATTCTCCTGTGAATATGGAATATGAATTAGGAGAGCAACACATTGATCCTCCAAAGTCCACTAATCTCCAATGAGATTCTTCCCTCTACCTCTAGTGGTTTCTCCATAATAGTAGACATCTCATAGGCATGTAATAACATTTGTCCAGAATTTGTCACATATTCATGAGCAAGTCACCAAGGCCCTCCAACATTCTCAAGCCCAATACAAAGATCTACACGATTGTCATTTCCTCCCTTCAACTTTCCAAGTTTGTGACAAGGTCGAACTATACCTCAACCATTTTTTATTTTTTAAAACCACATGAGTCATAACTTATCGAACCATTTGGTGATCAAAGCATATTTATAAAAATAAAAATAAAAAAATATCATTTATATTTGGCAACAACTCATTGATTTCTTGTTAATACCTTTAAAAATTGACAACAACACCATTCTATTAGTGTCACATGTGCGTCATTGGAAATAATTAACAAAAAATCTCATAATAGAATATTTAGAGAAAAAACAAACTTTCATATCAATTAGAGGGAATTTACAACAAAAATAAATGGCAATAGAAAATATCTTTAGAAATACATGGAAAAAAATTGCACACTAATATATGACATGATATACCACCTACATGTTGAAAAATTTTAAAAATAATACAAGTAACATATTAATTTTATTTTCCTACATAAATTTACATGAATTCAATTGAAAATTCATGGTTTTCCTGGGAGTAGTTGTTATTAACTAATCATCCATGTGTGGCGAGCATTCCCTAGAATTTGGGATGCATAATCATATATTTGGAAAAAATATTAAGAAATCATATTATATGTTCATCGAAAATGTGTATAATGTGTCAATAGATTGTTGACGTTTTCTTATAATCATAAATTAGGCTACAAGTTTTTTTTTATTTTTAATGAAAATATGAAGAAATTTATCCTAAATTTCTTCAAAAAATTAAAAGTTAGCGAAATTGGTGAAATTTCGCTTTAAAAAAAAGATATTGACCTCAATAAGACATGTTTCAAGGGAAAGCAAAATCACAAGCTAAAGCCTCTATGTTATGGCCTATCCACTATTATTCAACAAATCGATGATGATGCATTCAAATTGGATATGCCACACATCTCGATATTCGCACAATCATCAATGTCAATCAACTCAAATTATTAGGAGGAAGTTCTAGTCACACATCTGCAACACAAATCCTTGATTGTCAACCACCTTTGGAGCTGGATTGGAATTTCAAATCACATTGAGTAGTAAATTCGACAATTTCCATAGTTTCATTCAATGTGTTTTCATATCCTATAACTTTGATGATCAGTTAATATGGATTAGTAACACCACAACCTATTTAATAGGCTCCAAAGTCGATGTCCCACTCAAACCAAGTGGATTTTCCAAAGTGCCTTTAGCCAAAAATTTCCTCATCTTCAAGAGAAAGTGAGAACAATTTCACTTTAAACATGGAGGAATTGATATGCATCTTCAATCTCTCATCATTTTGATTAAATCATAAACTTTTATGATAACAAATCTATTATACTTAACCGATATCATCTGATAATTTATATTAAATTTTGTTGAAATGTTTACTATTTAGGATGAGGCTTACTTTTATGGCACTCGATATGCACCCTGCAATAAAATTACAAATTCTATATAAGTTGGGATATACAGTATTGAATTTAAAATACTTCAAATCCAACAATATATATATATATATATATATATATATATATATATATATATTTTGTAAGTGAGTTGAGATTCTATATTACTGAGTAAAATATTGTACAAAAAAAAAAAGCTGAGGGGTGGCCCCTGGTCTACCAAAAAGGAAACCAAATCAGGGGTCCCCAAGCTGCGCTATCTACATTAGTGAAAGGATGGTTGGGCCACCACTCGGGGAAACCAACCTAGTCTCCATAAGTTCATTTGAAAAAGAAAAAAAGAACTATACCATAAAAAATACATAAAAGCGAGAGCATATAACATGAGTTGTTCCTATACTGATAAACAAAAGAACTTGAGTTGGTGCCGCGCTAGTCCACGCAAATTGGGTGGCTTTCATCTCCTTCCTTCCTTACCTCATTTTCCTTTTTTTGCTCCACCGTGCGCGTCCTTCTGATGTTGGTTGGTGTTTTGCATCGGTCTGTTGGAGTGATGTCCATGTGATGGACATAGCGAAGGTAGAGTTGGAATTGACCAACCAATCAGTCTATTTTTTCGCCTTGGTTCCTCTTGTTCTCTGTTATGCCTCTTACGCTAGCCTCCAAGTCACTAAGGCAACTCAGGATTTCTATGATTTTCTTCTTGCAGCCTCGGTTTTCCACCCTGTTGGTCTCATTCTTTTCTGCTCTCAGCTTGCATATTATCATTTTTGTACGCCAGGATTCCTCCACCATTTTGTGGTAGAGGGTTTTCCTGGGCTGTGTGGCCCCTAGGTCCCTTAACCTGTCTGCTTATTGGATGAGTTCCGCCCAGGTTTTGCCCTGGCGCTTCGTGTTGAATTCCCTCTCCCATATGTCAATGACTTCTTTACCCTTTGTATCTACCTGCTTGAGGAAGGTGTCTTTGGCCTCTTTGGCCGCATGTTCCATCCTAGTGATCATCTGGGTGCTTATTGGGATTTCCTCCCCCTAGGGTCCCCTCTTACTCTGGGTTTTCTTAGTTCTTACCATCTTTTCTTGTAAGTCGTGGCTTCTATCATGCTTTCTTTCTCTGCTACTACTCTCCCCTTCCCGATCTCTGGAATTGTTGCTAGTTGGTCTGTCGCTATCCCTGATGCTTCTTCTTTTATAGAGTTTCCCCAGAGGTGGTCTTCTCTAGGTAATCATTTGTCTCCCGTAAAGGTGTATCTTTCGGTCCTTTATCTATGTTTCTAAGTGTGTGCGCTTGGGCGCTCTGTCGTCGTTCCAATGCCAATCTTTTGCCTTACTCATTGTCCTCCAATCATTTCCTCCCTTGGGATATGGGTGCAGATGAGGTGTACCCATACCTTCTCTCAGGCTATCCCTTTGGTCTTCGTCCTTTTTTGGCTGTGGATTACCCTTTCCATTATCCCATGGCCAACCCCTATACTTCCTTCTATTGACAAGACCTCGGTATCATACCCCTTCTTGTGGTGTGACTGTGATCTTCATTGTAACTCGTGTTTAAAAGGTGGCCTAACGGATTCGACCTAGATCCTACTTGCCCTTCGTTTAACTCTGTGTCTCCAGCCTCGATGTGGTCGCCCGTACTTCGACTGTTGTCATAATCCTTTGTCGTTAGTTCGGTACAGTCTGTCTGAAACTGGCCACTTGGGATGTTAATCCATGTGGCATCCAATTCTGATCCTTCCCTGTCGACCCCTTTATTAGCAATTATATTCGCGAGTCTATTTGCTGACCTACGGACCCAGCACAACTCCACTGTGATCCCTATCTGCAAATGCTCCTGAATCTTCTGCAGATAGTACGCCAAGTGCTAGTGCCTCTGTATTTTCCCCACTTTGGTGTCGTTTTGGGGTTTCCTTACTGTGTTGATGACTAGCATGGAGTCGCCTTCCACTATTACATTTTCCATTCCTTCCCTGTGTAGTATCTCCAGACCTGTCTCCAATGCTCCAAATTATGTAGCGTTGTTTGTTGAATTCCCCAAACTTCCTGTGTACAGTCAGATAATTCTTCTTTGACTGTCCTTGATTACTCCCCCCATACCAATCCGTCCTGGGTTGCCCTTCAACGCTCCATCGAAATTTAGCTTGAGGGAGCCCTCTGGTGGCGGTTTCCAGTTGCGCTCGCCTAAACTTAATTGCGGCACCCGTCTCACCTGATTGGGGTTCTGTCTTCCTTTCACTTGGAAATCCTATAGAATTTTGAGATCCCGATCAGTGAGTTGCGCTCCTCCCGTTCAAAGGTTGCGGCTCTGTACCGTTTCCCTTGTCATGGCTATTATTTTTTCCTTGATCTTTCCAACCATCCAGCTTTGGTTCCTGAAGATGTGTCGGTTCCTTTCCTTCCAAATTGCCCAAATGATCATGCCGGGGGTGAGGGTCCATCAAAGATTCACCTCTTCGTTTTCGTTGTAGTTTTCCTCCCAGGTGTTTATGGTTGCGGAAATATTTCCTCGGATACTATTAGACTAAAAGAAAATGCCTGCCACCCAGTCCCATAATTCTGTTGTGTAAGGACATTCATCCAAGAGATGGTTCATTGTTTCCTCCTTTTCTTCACATAGGTGGCATCTTGAAGGGCCTATGAAACCTCTGTTCTTTAGGTTCTCCCAAGTTAGGATTCGGTTGTGTAATATTAACCACTGAAATATTTTTATTTTTGGCCATTGGGGGCTATTCCAGAGCTTTTCCCAATGATACACTGCAACTTCTTGATCTTGGTTTGTTATGTAGTGGCATACTTCTTTAAGATTGAAGTCCCCTCCAACTTTGTGCCCCCATCTCAGCTGGTCATTTCCATCTGTGACTGCAATTTTCCTTCTCCCCAATTCCTCCTCTACTTCTTTAACTGTTGTTGCGGTCTGGTCTCTAGTTTGTGGGGTGAGAGTGTTCTAGATTCTCCATTTGTTGCGGTCTGCTTCTTGTTTCTAGTAATGGTAAACTCGGGTTTTTCCTTACGCCATCATCTTATGTTGGAGTTCCTCCCGGCCCAATTTTTCCATTTTGGGTTCGTGTTGCTAGGCATCCTCCCGGAATCTGGCTGTTCTTCCATTCCTTATTTCCCAAAATCTGTGTGTCTGGATCCAGTTCTTGTTGCGCTAGGATAAGTTCCAGATGGTTGAACCCTCCTTGGTGCCTCTGAAGCGGATTTTGTCCTGGCTACTAATATCCGGGGCGTACTTTGCCTTTCATAAGGTTAACCCATGGCGTGGTCATTTCTTTTACCCATCTCCACCAAAGCTTTTCCCCATAGGCGTCGTTGGTTACTTGTGGGTCATGTAGCCCCAGGCCTCCCTTGCTCTTTGGCTTACACACCTTCTCCCAAGCCACTAGTGCCCATTTTTTCCTTGTTTCTACTCCGTGCCACAAGAATTCCCTTTGTATAGTTCTTATTTTTTGTAAAATTCCCTTGGGGGCCGGGAAAACTGACATCATAAACATTGGGATAACTTGCAAAACCGACTTGGTTAGGATAAGTCTTCCTGCCAGGTTGAGGGATCTGAAAGTCCAATTGTTTACCCGGTCTTGAAGCTTGTTGACTATTCCTTCCCACGTTGACATCTTGTAGGATTTGTCTGTCAGGGGGATGCCTAAGTACTTGGTTGGGAGGGTTTTGCATTCAAATCCCAGGATGTTGGCTAAATTCCTTTGGATAGTTGGGTTGGTGTTAAAGAAGAAGATCGTTGATTTGAACTGGTTTATCTCAGCCTCGAGGCTTCCCCAAACTCATCTAAGATTCGTTTGTAGGATTTTGCTTCCTTGACTGTGGGCATGCCATGAAGTAAGGTATCATCCACGAACTGTTGGTCTGTGGAAGTTGGATAATTCTCATAAGTTTTGATTCCTTTTATTTCCCCTATTGTGGTTGCGCTTTTTATGCTTCGACTGAGTCCTTCCATCATTAAGATGAATAAGAAGGGGGACAATGGGTCTCCTTGTCTAATGCCTCTCGTGGGCCAGTAAGGTTTGGAAGGGCCTCTGTTTACTAGTAGAGAGAAGCTTGTTGTGGATACTAGGTTGGTTATCCATTAGATCCAGTGTTGGGTGAAGCCGAAGGCTTCCAGGGTTCTGACCATATAGTGCCAGTTGATTTTGTCGTAGGCTTTCGCTAGGTCTATTTGTATTATCATTCCCCCTCTTTCTGAAGCTTCAGGGTGTGGATCAGTTCATGGGCTTGGATAATAATGTCCAGTATTTTCCTTCCTTGTACGAACCCCGCTTGCTCTTGCGACACCAATGTGGGTAGTAGTGGTTTCATTATGTTGGCTATAACTTGGAAATTATCTTATACACCACATTGCACAGCGCTATTGGTCTGTAACGATCGGGATTTTCGGCTTCATCTTCTTTGGGGATGAGTGTTATCAAAGTAGCATTTAGTGCTTTCAGGATGGAGGCTGACCTTCTAGAGTCTTCTACTACCTTGTAGACATCTTGTTTGACGACTTCCCAACAAGCTTTGAAAAACTCCGCTGTGAACCCATCTGGGCCTGGAGCTTTTCCATTGGGCATTTCCCGGAGTGCTTGGTCTATTTCTTCCTTCGCAATGGGATTGATCAAGTTTTTGTTTTGTTATTCTGTTACCAGTCGAGGGATGTGTTGGGTCACCTTTTCTATGGCCTCCGTTCTATCCTGATTGGGTTCCTGGGCGATCCCGTAGAAGTGGTTTACCAGAGTTGTTTCAATGTCCTTATGGGACTCTCTTTCTATTCCATTCGGGTCCCTTATCTTCAAGATTTTGTTATGGGATCTTCTGGCCATGGTTGTTCTATGAAATAACTTGGTGTTCCTATCCCCTTCCTTTAGCCATCTGATCCGGGACTTTTGTCTCCAGAGATTTTCTTCCTGTTTGCACCTTTCATTCCATTCCTGGGTCATCTAGATCTCCTCTTTTTTCCTTTTCTCATTGTAGCCCTCTAAAGTGCAGGTTTCCTGGAGTTTTTTCATTTTTTCTTCTATGTTTTTCTTCGCTTGGTTTATATTCCCAAAGGTGTCCTTGTTCCTCTCCTTGAGCCTATATTTGATATATTTTAGTTTCTTGTAGATTTTGAACATCCTTGTCCCCTGCTCTGGTTGCTCTTCACTCCACCACTGCTTGATATTTTCCTTGAAAGTTGGGTGTTCCATCCAAAATTTCTTGAATCTGAAAAGGTCTGTTCTTTGGTGTGGTCTGGAAGCCTGCTTCTATTTGCATTGGCCAATGATCAGATCCCCCCCATGGAAGGATGTTGTAGTCTAAGGTTATCCCTTGCATAATGACTGACTCTGACACTAAGAATCTGTCAAGTATTTTTGCTACCTGATGTTGGCTCATTCGCTTATTATTCCAGGTGAA
>JASDQU010310009.1:119161-129237 GCA_032191745.1 Picea mariana | reverse complement strand
CGATTTGGGTTTCCACGTAAAACACTGGTGTACTGTGTATGTGTATGATTGTTCATTTGTTCATTGCTTATTTACTCTACAATTATTGGATAATAATGCTTCATTGATATAACACTTGGATTATATGGTTAAATTGCTCTATTACTGATTCACCCCCCCTCTCAGTAATCCAACAACAGCACAAAAAATGAGAGTTCACAATGCCAGAACATGGGGTTTACAGTGTTGGGAAATACCAGAGGAGAAAATGAATTCTAAGTAGTGAGAAGGTTGGATGAGGTGTTAGAGGTGATGAGGTTTAATGAAGGAGGTTCAGAGCATGAAGTAAATGGATGTGTAGGCAATCAACAACATAGTAACAAAGTTTGCAATGCTGAGGAGTGAAACCAACAAAAACCTCTCCTTCAACCGTTAGACAACGTATAAATATTCATGGAGTACATGATGGACTTGTGTTTGTTGTTGATGTCATTAAATTTGAATGAGAATGTCTGGAAGTAGCTCAACCTCCAACTCTCCTCTTCAACAAGTTCACAACGCTGAGTTCTTAGTGCCTGTCTATAGCACCAGGTTCACAGTTCTGAGCTCAAATATGATTTGTACACTTGGATAAAACAATTATAATCCTTTATGGCATAACCCCTGGACATTTGTTTAAAATATTATCTCCGAAAAACAGTGAGATCTTCTTTGAAACGATCCATAAATGAAATGATTTAAATGAATTCATGGTGTACCTCTGAATGCGCTACAAACTCTCCTAGTGAGTTGGTAGTGCACAAATCAAAGCTGATTTGAAAGCTAAACAGGTAAAATGTGACAAAAGGGGGGGTTTGCGTACAACATGGAGGTGTGACATGTCAGGGTGATGATGGAGAATTTGAAATATGTGACTCATAAAGATTTATATGACTTTTTATGATAGCAAGGCATAACCCAAGGAATCTAGACCAAATCCAAAACTAACCTTAGCTTATTTAAATCAAAATTTGAAAAATGACTATAGCAAAGGGACATAAAAAACCTAAAACTTAATGAAAACCTATGACTCAAAATCAAAACTGAATGATTTTTGACCCTTTCCATACTATGTGATAACATTTGGCTCCATAAGGGATGGCATGCTCCTTGTGAGTTTCCAAGAACATGCAGCTTCAATGCCTTATCCAAGGGCTATGGGGTCATTAATTAAAGCAAACAAAACATGCTAACACTAATATTACATTGAAAGGAAAGGCACTCACGGCTTTAAGAAAAGTATTTCTTCAAAAAATTCCCATTAACTGGGCCACCAACAAATTTAGTATCTTCTAAGCTCTTCAATTTGAAAGTGTTATTTTGCAAAAGGTTAGAAATTTTGAAAGGACCAATCCATAAGGCTTTAAATTTACCATGTTTTCCCTTTTCTTGCCTTTGTGCATCCCATTTGAGCACTAGGTTTGCCGGATGGAAATATTCTTTCTTTACCTTCTTGTCAAAATATTTATTGATCTTCTACTGATGGCTCTATGCTTTATCAAAGAGCTTTTCTCTGGTCTGCTATACTTCCACTAACTAATGCATCCTCCTAATCATATCATATGGATCTCCTTATTGGTCTTGAAGAAACTTTGCCATAGGTAATGCAAGTTGATAAGGAAAAACAACCTTAGTTCCATAGACCAAATGAAATGGAGTAGTACCAATTGATCCCTTGGTGGTTACTCTATTTGACCATAGAGCAAACTTTAGCTTCGAATCCCAAGACTTTTTGTTATCCTCCAATAGTTTTTTGATGACTTTACTAGACTTTTGTTGGAGGATTTTGCCAAGCCATTACATTAAGGGTAATAAGGAGTAGAGTGAATAAGCTGTATCCCAAACGTTTCACAAAACTTGACCAGAGGTTCAACTTTAAAAGATGCAACATTATCAGTCATAATATTCTTAGGACATCCAAACCTTGACAAAATGTTTTCCAGGAAGCCAATGACTACTTTATGTGTTGCATTTCTTGTAGGAATGGCTTCTATCCACTTGGTGAAATAATTAGTGGCAGTCAGGATCCAACGATGCTAGCCACTTGAAGCTGGATGGATTTCTCCAATGAAATCTAATCCCCATTGCTGAAAAGGACCAGATACCATTATGGGCTTTAGAGGAAAATACTTTAGCTGCTGCTTTCCTAAGAATTTTTGACATTTATGATAGGTCCTGATATTTGCACATACATCAGTGAATAAAATAGGCCAAAAGTACCCATATATGAGTATTTTATATGCTTCAGTCCTCCAAAAATGATGGCCTCCACATAGGCTATCATGATAATCAGTCATGGTTTTATTTGCCTCATCTAGGTCCAAACATCTTAAAAGAACCCCTAAAGGATCCTTCCAATACAAAATATGACCAACAATGCAATATCTAGTTTCTTTGAGCTTTAAATCCCTCACCTTAGTCTTCTCAAGTCCAGCACGGGGCTACAATGCATGCAATAAATGGATGAGGTCCTTGTACCACCTACACTTTGTCAATTTGGGGCTGATATGTGAGATGTTTCTAGCAATATCAGTCTGCTGATATACATAATCTGCATTCATGAAATTAACCCCAAGTGCCTTACAATTTGATTTGGATAAAAATCTTGCTAAACCTTTCCCTTTCACCAACTTGGTAGGTTTCATCTCAAGATCAAATTCCAAAATTTTGGCAATCCACTTACTTCTCTTTCCATCTATGCCAGGATGAATTAAAATTTCTTTAACAGAGGATGAAGGGACACAAGAAATAATTCTAGAATGCAGAACATACACTTTGGAAGCCTTGAGGGATTTAACCAAAGCATAAGCTTGCTTCTCCATGATGCCATACTTGATTTCAACATCTCCCAAAGCCCTGCTGAAAAAGGAAATAGGTTGCTCCATCCCATCTGATTTTTTCTTAAGGAGGACAATGACCAATGTGTCATGTGAGGCAAAAGAAAATATCAGAAATTATTTTGAATAGTCAGGGATGGTAAGAATAGGTACCTTATTTAGTGCTTGTTTAATTTGATAAAAATAATTTCTAGCTTCAAGTGTCCACTTTACCTCATTTCCCTTTCTCAGCATGGATGTGATAAACTTAACCAACTCAACAAAATTAGAAATGAATCTTCTCAACAAGTTTATCTTACCCAGGAAGGACTGGATCTCTTTCTTGGACCTAGGGAGAGACAAAGTATTGATGGAATCTAGTCTACTTGGGTCAATTTTTACCCCTTCAACTGAGAAAATATGTCACAATAGCTTACCTTCCTTCATAGTAGAGAGAGAATTCTTGGGATTGAGTGACAATCCAAATTTTCTGCATTTTAGGAACACCTTCAAATGTTTATAGTGCTATTCATTAGATTTTGAAAACATTGGGATGCCATCCAAGTAGATCACCACAAACTTATCCTTTTCTCCAATAAAAGAAATATCCATTACACGCTGAAAGGTCGCCCCTGCATTCATGAGACCAAAGGGAATCTTGGAATACATGAATGTACCCCAAGGAGTGGTAAATGTTGTCTTCTCCTTGTCTCCAGGCAAAGCATAAATCTGATTGTAGGCTGAAAATCCATCAATCATGGACATCCTTTCTGAGCCTGTCACCCTTTGCAAAATATGTTCCATCTTAGGCAAGGGGTAATTATCTTTCCTAGAACACTTGTTTAAATTTCTGAAATCAACACAAAGTCTGAT
Source organism: Picea mariana (assembly GCA_032191745.1). Classification (NCBI taxonomy): domain Eukaryota; kingdom Viridiplantae; phylum Streptophyta; class Pinopsida; order Pinales; family Pinaceae; genus Picea; species Picea mariana. The sequence continues at coordinate 125,530 of JASDQU010310009.1, read as the reverse complement.
TTTTCCATTCTTTTTCCTAACATGGACAATATTATTTATCCACCAGAATACCTCAAAGATATGATGATCTGAGAATCAAGCAATTTTTTGACCTCCTTCCCCATGATGGGCAACAACATTGGATTGATATCCCTTAGTTTTTGTATAAATGGTTTAGTATCATCCTTCACAGGTATTTTTTGTTCAATAATGCTTGTGTCATAAGTTTGAAAATCATCATATTTTCAGGAAAGCACATCAACAAATTTCTTTAGCAGTTTGATATACTCGGATTTTTTTATTTTTATTTATTTTTATTTTTATTTTTTTCCTGACATACTACTAGACATCTTGACATACTTGGGATTTTCATCAGTATCTAGATTGCATTCTGTCAAATCAACATCTTCATTTGAACCTCTTACTTTGACAACCACATCATTAGTATCAAATAATCTCTCTAAAGGAACCAATCCCTTGGGGTTATGATCACTAGGAAACTGTACAATCTTGTGGTCTGCAATTTTATTTAGGAATTTATCAGCATGAGGACTGTTTTCATCATCTAGATCTTGATCAACGTGAAGTGCAGAAAATTCTTCCACTGTTTCCATAAATCTTTTTATCTCAATATCATCTTCAAAAACCTTCCAATGTTTGACATTGTGAGGTATGGAAGGCCTATATTTTACTTCAACATTGTACTTGAGTTTAGGTGATAGTGTAACTTTAAAGTTTCTATCAAAAACAATGAGGGATTCAACCAATGCATTATCTTCTCTAGGAACACATGATATATTGAAAGCCAGGAAGAAATTATCAATCAAATCCCATACCTCATTTATGTAGGTCCTCAACCTTGGATGCTTTTCCTGATATATATTTTTGATCTGATGTACAATAGAATCTGCATCTCCAAAAACTGATAATTCCTCAATCTTCATATCTTTAGGATCTCTCAAACCCAAAACTAGAGCCTCATATTCAACAATGTTATTTGTGGTCTCAAAATCTAACTTGAAATACAAAGTTATGACTTCTTGAGAGGGGGAAATGAAAACCACTCCAACACCAACACTATCTTTAGAAGATGCCCCATCAAAAAACATTTTCCAAATTTGAGCACCTTGTTTTACTATAAGATATTCCTCGATGATATTATAGTATCACTGCATCTCTTCTTTACTCTCATCTGCGCGTGCAGTGATATATATAAAATTCCTCTCTGCGCGGAACTTCATCAGGGGCCTGAATTTGTCTAGAGTGTTCGGTTTCATACGGGGGAACAACTCAATAGCTCATTTTAGTTGCAGGTAGTAGGTATGGAAGACTATGTTCAACTGTCACTGTTTTCCCATATCGCTCGAAATCCAAAGCGTGGTAAAATTTGCAACAAGCGGCTCGAATGACTCAATGTCAGGGAAGGTCGCACCTTCTGACATCTCCCAAGCTGTAAATGCGACGAGGACTAGTAGCCAGCTAAAGTGTCACTCATAGCCCTGAAACTGAGCTTCATGACAATCCACTTCTAGCTGGTTGACTAAGTAACTGTCCCAGTTCATATGTAATCCCTCCATACACTTTCCCGTGAGGTAAACGACAAACCCCGTGACCAGCGTGGGTCTGTTCTTCCTTACTAGCTTATCAACGATCATCTGGCAAGCAAGGCGCAATGCGCCATTCTGAATGGAGGCTACATTGTAGCCTCGCATTCCCTTATCTACATTGCCATAAGTATATTTAATCCTCTGTGCTAGTGCATGATCTGCAACCTTCCCTCGGTAAAAGTCCCTGGCTCGGGTCCCTGCATACTTAGGCCGGTGATCCTATGGATCGACGCCGGATCGATGGTGATGTGTATGTTTAGCCATAAGTAACCATCGTGGAATCACAACAACAGGAGTTTAACACACGTGTTAACCTCTTGATGCCTTCCAAAATGTGGGATTTTCATTACGTTTAGGATAGTGGACTACACGATGTTCATGGTCCATGATTGGGGAATGATTTTCAATTTCTTTCCCTTCGTCTTGGTCAAGTAATTTTGAGGCATGAGAATGCCATAAGTCTTGAGATATCCTAGATTATAGTCACTAATCTTCAGAGTTGGAATTCTCTCCAATTGCGGTCTGACTGCGCGTATCCCCTTCAGAAGGTATGCCGTGATAACTATGTAGTCGAAATCCCTCAGGACAATATCACGACTCACCACATCGGCCAGAGGTGGGATGTAGTCAGTCAGGATGGATGGGATTAACTTTGCGTTTGCTAAGTCATCTCTATGCTTAATCCTTTTCTCTTCTGCAGCTCAGGATGGTTCGAATCCACGAGCGGTCGACGGGGAGGCTTGCACTCCTCTCGTTGATGAGGCTTGAACTCCTACGAACATCACTCTCTCTACCATTAGATTGATTAAAATTTCCTCCACTTACTTTTCCACAACACTGAGCTCGTCCGACATGCATGCTCAAGATTGAATATCTTAGGATGATGCACAATTTATCAATGCAATAGAATGGATGGCAAGGTCTCAATAAGCACAACACAATAACAACAAGCTTTCTAGTTGGCTCGGATACAATTCGCAAAAGTGTGCTCGACGCAACAACTGACATGATAAGTAGACAATGATGTAACAGATCCTTCCAACGGACAAGAAGCCTTCATCAATGTAGTTATGTCTGTTACGACACGGTCCAACGGTCCAATGGCGAGATTTCTGATCATAATTGTTGTTCTAACCATTCGGGAACGTCAATCTAATAGTTATAATGCCTCCAATGGTCATATCTCTCCACCATGGCGAAGTGCCAATCTGATCTGTTCTGATATTCTGGCGAAGTTCAAATTCTGGAGACCTTCCTTCTGTGAAGTCTTCTCTAGAACTTCCTGTAATTTCTCCAACTTTGCTTTCTTCTTACTAAGATTTCTAGCCTTCTTCCCTGTGATCTGCGTTACTGGGTTTCTCTTCCTATTTTGATTCTTATCTTCTCTTGGAATAATAACTTCATGCTGTTGATGATCTTTCATAAGGTTCAAGGGTAATACTTCTTCACTGTCTGGGTAAGTTCTCTATTTTCTTGTGTTCTTTCAACTTTGACACCCAAGTCTCTGGTCTTCGACATGTTCTCCTATTCTTCTATCAAGTGTGCTATTCTCCTAGTCATGAAATCTTTTAATGCTTTCTTTTTATGTTCTAGGGATTCTTCTTCTTTTCTTTGGATCTGATCTTTCTCAATCCATTGTTTTCCTAGCAATACAACAAATGGGGTGATTTTCTCAACAAATTTAATAACCTCAAATTCTTCCTCTGTCGAAGTTCCATGAGCACTCATAGATATCTAGGTAAGTCTTCCACATGGGGTTAGTATCTTTCCTCTAAATAATCCCATTCCTCCCAATGAAGGAACCATAGCAGGCCTTCCCAAAATTTCCCAAGTACTTTCTGTCATGACATTCACCTGTGTTTCCTTGTCCAAAGCATAGTCTATGTCGAAGTCTCCTATTCTTGCTTCTATGCATTCTTTGTCTTTTAAGATCTTTGATAGATTGATGTCTCTATGATCATTCAGGGTTTCTTTTATTCTAACAATACAATCTATGATCCTTTCTGGGGTTCTGCCATAGTCTTAATTTCTGAGTCTTTCTCATGTTTATCTTGTTCCATATTCATTATTTAAAGTTTAGCAATCATTCTAGGGAAATTCAAAACTTCATGGTTCATAGATTTACAACAAAGACAACTCGGTCGTCTATCAGGGAAATCCTTAGCAAGATGGCCTGGTCTTCTACAACTATAACAAAGGGCTAATCCTCTCTTTCTCTTAAATGATCCCCAACCTTTCTTGTACTGTGCACTAGGATCATAGTAACTAACCTGCAAAAAATTATTCCTAGGATCCTGCATCCATTTGTTAGTCCAAACATTCTTTCTATGCATAGGAATAACATATCTTTCATTATTTCTATCAGATCTACTCATATCAAACCTTCCTTCTTCTAGTTGTGCCCTAGTTTTTAGACTAGGACAAAATTTATCAAACATACATTGATCCATACTATTGAAGAAAAAATTTCCACTTATCTTACCTTTAACAGAGCACAAATCTTTTAGATCTTACCTCTTTAATAAAACAATTTCACTTTACCTTTATCAGGGCACAAAGCTTTCAGATCTTACCTATTTTCTTTGGATCAAACTTCTTTTCTTAGCACAGAGCTTTCACAAGTCAAGTAGAATACTGCGCACTAAAGCAACAGATCTACACACATAGATTTCTTTCTTTTCCTCAGTTCCCAACAATCACAGTTTCAGGTCCCGGCAACAGAACCATTTTTTGTCACAGGCGTAGACCCAGGGTTCAACGCTTTAACAACGTACCAACAAAAATCTAACTATTGGCCCTTTTGGCAACACCTGGGAAGTAGATGAAGTCTCACTCGAGGTAGAGGCAGGGGTGGTTGCAGGACTCCAGTGTCTGCAACCTTAGTTGGGACACAAATATGTGATTACAATACCCTAGCAAAGCACTTAGCAGTTGTCATTCATTAGTACTTAACCTTTGTCTACAATGCAGATAAACCCTAATTACAGTGCAAAATAGTATTAAACATGATTCAACACATTCAAGCACTAATCACATCAACATAGATTAGATCTAACATCTTATTCACATTATTAGGCACTAAGCTATTTGTTAAGCCCTAATGTTGGCTCATTACCCCTTAATTGGGGCATATTAGATTAGTAATGCTATTTTATTTATGTCGGCTTTAGGCCATTAGTTGTAATTTATATTAGTAATTTTATTTTAATTATGTCGGCTTTAGGCCATTATACCTCCTAGTCTCCTATATATACCAAGGAGACATTTTCATTTTGAATCATCTGGTACTTGAACATTTAAGTGGGGTAAAAGGAGGTTTCCCCCTCGAAGAGGCTTATTATCTGAAATTATCTCTTTTTCAAGGCGTTGAGTACTTTTTCTGAGGTTTTTATATGCTATATTGATGTTTGGTTCTTAACATATGGTTTCAGAGCTCAAGGTCTTGGGGTTTCGCTGCTACATCTGACACACCGTGGAATTTTCACTATAACTTTTTTTCTACAACGTTTCAGAAGGAACTGCTTGGAGGGTATTTATAAGACGGATCAAGGTACGTTGGGTTCAAAATTCATCTCTTGAGGCCTTATAATTTCGGAGATACATCCTATGCAAGATAGGGTTGTGGAATCATCCTGAAATGATTCATTGAGGCATTTTCGCTATAAAAAATTTTCTGTAATGTTTCAGACCCTTCCCTCCAGAGACCATTTACAAAAATTAGTATTCTATCTGTGGTAAAAATTTCAGATTTTGGGTAATCTTACATTTGTAGATACACCCTGTGTAAGATAGGGTATCTGACTAGCCCCATTGACTAGTCTCAAGAAGGTGTTCTAGGTAAAACAATCATAACTTCTTCCTAGAGTATCCAAATTGAGTGGGACTGGTTGCATTGGATCGTGGACAGTCTGTAGTATTTTGGGTGCAAGTTTCAGAATTTTATATCAATTATTTTGTGCGGGGAATTCTATACAAGTGAGATCTCTTGGAAAGGCCAAAAATTGACAAGTTGTGAGGAAGTTACCGTAAATTCCACTTGGAACATCAAATTTTGATCAGACCTATGGCATTGCAGAGAAGAAATATCAGAGAACTACCTAAAGGAAAGTTTCATACCCAGAAGGGCTGAAAATTGGGAGATATAACAGAATAAATATTGTCTAGCAGAACCACCTCAAAATCAAGGCTCAAAAGTGATATTTGGCCAACATGCCACCCAAAAAGGGACCTCCTACACCAAATAAGCCTCCAGAAAATCCTAATTGGACTCTTGATGAAGGTGAAGAAATGCGTAGGGACATAAATGATTTACAAAAGAAGACAGTAACCAAAGATGAACTACAAGAGATGAGGGATTCAATGGAAGCCAAGATGGATTCAATGGAAGCTAAGTTGATGAATTCAATGAAAGTTGAGTTGGATACTAAGATGGATTCAATGGAAGCTAAGATCATGGAAGTAATGAAAAATTTCGTAATAGAGAAGACACCCAAAAGTGAAAATTCATCCCATGAAACTCATGATGAGGACACAAGGAAGGAGAATCAAGAATGGAGAAACTCCAACTTTGGTTTGAAGACCAACCATGTTCCTAAGATTGATATGAGGAAGTTTGATGGAAAGGACCCAATCACATGGATACTTCAAATAGAGCAATTCTTTGATCTCCATAATGTGCCACATACACAAAAGGTACGAATTGCTTCTTTGTATTTAGAACCTAATCAATTTGTTTGGTATCGATGGCTTTGTTCTCGCAAATCACTCGTCACTTGGACAATTT
>JASDQU010310009.1:63632-119061 GCA_032191745.1 Picea mariana | reverse complement strand
ATGTTGGCTCATTACCCCTTAATTGGGGCATATTAGATTAGTAATGCTATTTTATTTATGTCGGCTTTAGGCCATTAGTTGTAATTTAGATTAGTAATGTTATTTTAATTATGTCGGCTTTAGGCCATTATACCTCCTAGTCTTCTATATATACCAAGGAGACATTTTCATTTTGAATCATCTGGTACTTGAACATTTAAGTGGGGTAAAAGGAGGTTGTCCCCTCGAAGAGGCTTATTATCTGAAATTATCTCTTTTTCAAGGCGTTGAGTACTTTTTCTGAGGTTTTTATATGATATATTGATGTTTGGTTCTTAACACTATCATATCCATCTAAGCATACATTATTGCACTAAGAACTAATCATATGAACCATAAAACAACCATAATGCACAAAGAAAATGCAACACAAGATATACGTGGTTCACGCCCAACCCGGGGCTACATCCACCAAGTATTGTCTTCTTTATTATCTTCTTTTCAAGCTTCTTACATGCACATAACATCAAAATTCTACTCCGCAGAGGACAAGAGATCTGTGCGCACCTTGCCAGATCCTCCTTCCCCGAGCTAGGTTACAACACAGAGCCTTTATAAAATCTTTTACAGTCACTTGCACTTAGCCTTGCAAGTCTCACATAGTATGGACAAAGCATGTACAACTATCACTTGCACTTAGCACATTGGCCTTCACTTGCCCTTAACACTTAGAATCACACCCTTGTGCTCTTACTTACATCGCCTATCTTCCTATTTATACCTTAAAAAATGGGCCTAAACATGGGTAAACCCATGGGATGACATCCCCATACCCATTACATAATACCAAAACCCAAAAATCCCTAAAAAGGGGTCGAGATCCCACGATATCTACTTCGACTTGTGCTCCGTCTTCGACATCCTGTCGAAGTCCCAAAATAGGTCAAACCTGGCCAAGGATCTCCAAAACTTGGTCAAGGGCCAACACATGCTATTGGTGATGGCTTTATTATTTCCAAAGGTGGTTGGAGAAGATTAGTGAGCTGCATAATGCTAGATCCCAAATCAGTGCCCACAACATAAATAGGATGGTTGGTGGAGTTACCTTCATCACTGATAATATAAGCCAGTTGTGCTTCTCTATACAACCTTCTATGTTCACCCCCAAAGACAAGTATTATGGCATATGAGAGGTCCATCTGCAATGTTCCTCCCAATCTCTTAATCCATGATCCAGAAAATAACATTCCAAACTTAGGGGGAACATCTGCAAATACTATATCCATCACTATACTCTTCATGGGAAATTGAAAATGGGTAACAACCAAATCTTTGATCACCCTAAGGAGTTTCACTTTCCTCGAGTCAAAAGAATATAGATCATGATTTTTTTTGGTGATATCTATACCCAATTCATCCATTACATATTTAAGCATTAATTTATGGGATGCACCTGAGTCCATCAAGCAGTTGCGTAAGATATTGCCATGTACATTCAATGAAGTATAAAAAGGAGGGGATGAGTCATCCCTTCTTCTACTAAGGGCCCCAATATCATTGCAAGTTTTTCATCTTGCAAATTCACTGAATCTGTTGAATGGGAAGAAAAATTAGACTGCAACATTTTAGAAATGGACTGCTTGAAATATTCATCCTTTATCAACTCTAAGAATGGGACTGGAATTTTAATCTTCTGAATTTCATTTTCAAAGTTAAAAGAATATGGGGATTTCCGAATTTATTTTACTTCTGGGACAGGGGCTTTAACCATAGGTTGATTATTTTGTGGAATTTCATTTCCTTTCTTTGGTGCACCCACTATTTTAGTAGAGGGGTCTGATTTTTTAGGTTGATTTGATGTACTAGGCTTTCCCTCTTTATGTTTTGACCTCAAGTTGTACTTATTCCGAGTTTCATTTGTTTTTTCTCCATTAATTAACTCATTTAGTTGGATGTTCATCAGGGACTCTTCATAATCATACTGAGTTAGGTGAGGGGAAGTAGATGTGTCTCCTAGACAGTGAATTTCTTAATCAATGTCCTCATCTTCTCCTTCTTCATCATCAACTAGATTGTTTTGAAGAGGAGTCTGAACCTTTTGATCATATATGTTCCTCTGATCTCTTTGAATAATTTGAGGAACATTATTTTTTCTTCTAAAGTTGTTTATGTTTTCTTGTCTCCCCTCTAATTTCAGTTTTCCCATTTCTGCAGAAAAGGATTTGACTAACTTGGTCAATTCATCCACATGGGGGTTATTTGCTGAAGCATTAGAGGTGGAAGCTTCTACCTTTTGTTTCCTCCTATCCCTATCATATTTTCCTCTTAATTTATCTGCAACCAATATGTTTGATTACACTTCTAGGGAAACATCTTTCATATGAGCTACTTAAGTAGATCTTCTCTTTCTTAACAAAAGAAAAACCTCATGATCAAAGGCACTAGCATAGGTTATTTTGGCAGAGGTTTCAGTAGGTTTGATCTCTGTAGGAATCAACCAATATGTTTGATTACACTTCTAGGGAAACATCTTTCATATGAGCTACTTAAGTAGATCTCTCTTTCTTAACAAAAGAAAAACCTCATGATCAAAGGCACTAGCATAGGTTATTTTGGCAGAGGTTTCAGTAGGTTTGATCTCTGTAGGAATTTTATTATACATTTTGTTGAATCGTTTGGAAAATTTTGATACTGATTCACCTTCTTTTCTTTTGAGAGCATCAGATTCAGTGATATAATACATAAAGTCCTTCTTGTTCCCCAAATGCCTTAAAAAGGAATCATCAAGGGCTTCAATCCCAACAATTGATCCAGGAGGTAAACCCCTAAATCATTTTTTGGCTTCACCATCAGGGTTTTGTACAAAAACTCTCATCCACACATCCACATTCTCAATATTCAGATTATCAACATAGCTATAAAAAGCTGTAAGGTGTTCCTCTGTAGTTATTTCCTCTTTTCATGTGAAATTGGGAATATACTTTAGGTAATCTCCTATTGGGAGAGAATTCATAGGATGAGGAAACACCAGCGGAGCATACCTAGCAACCATAATGGAATCCATCCTATTCTGAGGAGGGTTTTCACCTGCCATTGGATTAGGAAGAGGAAGATTCTGAGTCCTGGGGGAAGTGGGAGGTGATTTGATATGCAAATCTACAAACTGAATATCAGGTATCTTAGGTAAAGGAAGAGTATAATATGGAGGAGTTTTAGATTTAACAAAAAGCAGCTGGGTCTTGGAGGAGGATGGGGAAAACTCAAGAGGGACAGCGGTTCCTATTTCTTTGGTCACAACAAATTTGAAAGAATAAGGAGAGGGAGAACCTAGGAGGGGAAATTCCTCTAGAATATCAAGCCTAAACCAATTTACAATCTCAGCGGATATAAGAACATGAAAATTATCAAGACTTTCTTCTTTCAAGTGAGGAGAAAAAGATGAGTATTCAACACAAAATTCTCCTATTTTTAAATCTTCAGAAGCTTCAACAATAGGTAATTTACAAATTCTAGATATAACTACCGGTGTTTGAAAAATAGAGTCACATAAGTTCCCAGTAGTACCTAAGAAAATAAATGAAGAGTCTCTTTGTGAAGCCTTTCCTTTCTTGATGATATTTTCTGGGTCAGCTTCAGTTGAAACCATAGGTAAATGTGGAGTGGATCTTATGTGTGGAGAGGTAAAATAGAGGTAAATGATATTTTCTTCAGAAGCTTCAACAATAGGTAATTTACAAATTCTAGATATAACTACCGGTGTTTGAAAAATAGAGTCACATAAGTTCCCAGTAGTACCTAAGAAAATAAATGAAGAGTCTCTTTGTGAAGCCTTTCCTTTCTTGATGATATTTTCTGGGTCAGCTTCAGTTGAAACCAGAGGTAAATGTGGAGTGGATTTTGTGTGTCTACCTTTGGGAACCACAACTCAAACAATGGAGTTTCCAGGTGAAATATGCAGTCTTCAATTTACTGATCACTGTGCACCTCAGAATCAATATTTCTTTGTCGTACAACCCAGGGAAAAGTCTTCAATCCGCTCCCCAACAATGACGCCAAGAATGTCAGCACTGAATGTCACACTTTGAATGCTAAAGTGTAAACTCAACACCCATAAGTAGGTTAAATATGTGTTTTATGATAAGGTAGAAAATGGATGAAAACTCAAGAAAATAGTGTAAATCACAACTTACTTCACACAATTTGCACCAACAAATAAGGTTTTGAATAAATTTGGTCAGGGTTTTAGAAAAAAGGATGAGTAGGTGGAAGAATTAATAAGAAGAAAATGAAATGTCTATCAACTACATCAGGCAGTATGAAAAACATATAAAGAAAATCTCTCTGAAACAAGAAATTCTTATAATAAAAGAGATGATTTTTGATATATCTGTAAACAACATTAGAATAGATCCTCTATTGCAACAAGCTATAAATCAATCAAATGAATCTTCCACTGGACTATAACCAGAATTAGAAAGAGAAAAAGGTGGTAGGAAAAAGAAATGATTTTCATTATCTATATAATCTTAACTCTGATACATAAAATATAAGGTATTACTATAATACACATAGTATCAAAAGTGAGTCCTCTCTTAGACCATTCAAATCCTCTATCAGACTTACAATAGTGTTTTTATAACCTAGACTGTCAGTGATAACACTATAATTTGAATAACAACCTTATCATAGGATACTTGTGCCCTCAAAGTGGCATGGAAACAGGTGGATAACAAGAAACAAAAAAATGATAAAATGTAGGTTGATGTTGGAAACGTCTTGAACATCTTCCTTATGGTTGTTGAATTGTCCCTTTGAGCGCTTTTCCCTTTGGCAGGTGGCCTCCCAAATTGTAACTAACCATCATAAAACTGGATTGCATCGATCTATGACACCAGGCGACTGTTCCTTCCTTCAAAACTCCAAAACCTGATTTCCCAGCCCTAGCTTGCAACACTTGTCTATATAAGCCAGTTCACAGTGCTAGGCGCTGCGAACTTTCCTCTAGCAGCTTATTTTGTTTGATATTTCCTTAAATTGTTCCAAAACAATCTCCAATAACACAAACTATTTTAATAACTTATGATATTTATATAAGAACTATAATATAACACCCAAGTATCTAAACATGATTTATCAAGCATGACCATCCTCAAAATTGCAAAATGCAAAAAACAGGAAACTTGTCAAAAACTGATATGGGTTAAGCGATTCAACTTCTTCATTTTCTAAATATGAATCTCCTCCTGGTAGAAACTTTAGCCAACATATCTATATTTTTCTTAGATAACTCCTCTTTTAAAGGATGAAGTTCTGGCTTTATTTCTCTGATTTGTGCCTGGTGAGCTCTGTTCCGTCTGTAGAGGTTTATGAGCTGCATGTGGAGGGGTTGAAGCTTTTGGGTATAAACATGGCTTCGTCAATAATTTCATGATACATTTCCATGAGTCCCTTAAGCTTCCTATTTGAAACCAACTCCTCCTTCTTCAGTTCATCAACTTCAACCCTTGCCTCTTTATGTTTTCTTTTGAGCCTCTTAAAAGTGGGATTTCTCTCTTCTTGAGGAGTAGTGATGTCAATAATTTCAACAACTATGGATTTACCTTTCTTTTGGGATGAAACTCCTACTACATCATCCTTCACATGGATTTCTTGCTTGGCTGCTGCTCTGGTAAGAGGCTTCCTAGATTTGACCTTGTCAGCTGCACTGGGTGAAGGAAACACCAACTTTCTTCCTCTTGGGCCTGTGGGTTTGCTTGAAAGAGTCTTCATTGGAGTGGGATCTGGCATGAGTGAATATTCCCTTCATGAATACTGTGAAGGTCCTCCTTCATCTCCATTTTTGGCTCTATCATCTTTAGCAGTCATAATACTCTTTCTCTTCTTGCTCACCTCTGAATACATAATATTCTCAGTAGGAACATGGCTTTGCATCTTGGACTGTGGAGTGGGGGAAACATTCAACTGAAACTGTGAATAATTGATGAATGTTTCCCAATCTGTGTTTGTCTTTCTCAATTCTTCCATCACTAACATTTTGATAAGATTTGAGTGGAAAACCCTAGTGTCCACTTTGCTTGGATTTGGCCTAAATTATGTCAACCATCTTGCCAATACTTATGAACAAATAAAAAGGGAGGTTTATAACTTATTTCCCTATGAAGTGTAACAACAATTTGATATGGTATTGGTATACCATATTAAGTATTCCCTCATAGGTAAAATACCTCTAAATCACCTTCAACATTTTATCAAAACCTTCAAGCATATGATTTCTGGGTACCCCTTTGGACAGATTGTCTTCCTGGTATTCTGGTTTGAGGAACTCCTTGGAGAAAGAGGCATTTAGTGTCATAGCCTTGAACCACTTTTCTCCAGTGTTAGGTATCTCTGTTGCAACGGAGATGGACAATTCTGAAACTTCAAATTCCAGTATTCCAACCCTAGTTTTGGTCCCATTGAAATTTAGTGCAAATTCCCTAGCCACCTATGGGTGCCCCCTCTACATTTTTTTGACAAAAGTTGATACAACCTACCCTCTGGAAAGCCTCTCTGATCAAGGGTTCAGAATAAAAAATATGCATATCATAATGCTCTATCCTTACTATTTCACCTCCCTTATGAGTCTTCTTATGTTGTGGGTTGCCCATGACTATTGCTAAGGAGTGCTTTCTGTGAGTTTTAATAACAGGTAAATGTATGAAAACATGGATATAATATACTAGGGTTTTGATGGTGAACTATTTTCAATAAGTTGATCTTGTACAGACTTTATACAACACACTTTATGCACATTCAGGAATGAGAGAGTGAATTCTTCAAACATAAGATATAAATATAGGAAAATGGAATTTACAATAATAGAAAGACACCTGTGAATTCTCTTCTTGAAATAGGGATTTTATGAAAATACAAGTATCCTTTAGCAAAATGAACAATGCATGTAATCTTTAAACCTAATCTAAAATTTTATCAACCAAAAATCCAAGATGAAATGGGTGTAGAGTCACTCCTTTGAATATGATCTCACCAAGTATGCAGAGGAAGGATTTTCAACAAAACTGGAACAAAGGGTTCGTAGCGATGGATTTGCAACACAAGGTTCGTAGTGCCAGAACAAGGGGATTTGCAGCGTTGGGAAATACCAGAGGAGAAAATGAATTCTAAGTAGTGAGAATGATAGATGATATGTTAAAGGTGATAAGGTTTAATGAAGAAGGTACAGATCATGAATTAAATGGATTTGAAATTAGTCAGCAACATAATAATATATTTCGCAACGCCGAGGGGTGAAACCAACAAAAACCTCTCCTTCATCCTTTAGACAACGTATAAATATTCATGGAGTACCTGATGGACTTGTGTTTGTTGTTGATGTCGTTAAATTTGAACGGGAATGTATGCAAGTAGCTCAGCCTCCAACTCTCCTCTTCAACAAGTTCGCAACACTGAGTTCACAATCTCTGTATGTAGTACCAAGTTCACAACACTGAGCTCAAATATGATTTGCACACTTGGAGAAAATAGTTAGAATCCTGTATGACATAATCCATGGACATTTGTTTAAAATATAAGCTCTGAAAACAATGAGATCTTCTTTGACACAATCCATAAATGCAATGAATGGAAATGAATGCATGGTGTACCTTTGAATGTGTTTCGAACTCTCCTAGTGAGTTGGCAACACATAGGTCAAAAATGATTTGACAACCAAACGGGTAAAAGATGAAAAAAGGGGGTCTGCGTACAACATGGAAGTGTGACATGTCAGGGTGATGATGGAGAATTTGAAAGATGTGACTCATGAAGCTTTATCTGAATTGTTATGATAGCAAGGCATAACCCAAGGACTCTAGACCAAAGCCAAAACTAACCTTATATTATTTAAATCAAAATTTGAAAAATTGCTATAGCAAAGGGACATAAAAAACCTAAAACTTAATGAAAACCTATAACTCAAAATCAAAATTGAAATGATTTTTGACCCTTGCAATACTATGTGATAACACAAATATCATAACACATGACAAATTTCAGAAATTCTCAAGTAAACAACAACTCAAGTCTTTGCCTCTGAAACCCATAGTGGTATCTAGTCCTTTCCAACAGTGGGGATTAAACCTTATTGGAGAAATTCATCCATCCTCAAGTGGCCAGCACTATTGGATTCTAACTGCTACTGATTACTTTACAAAATGGATAGAAGCCATTCCCACAAGGAATGCAACACACAAAGTAATCATTGTTTTTTTGGAAGATATTATGTCAAATTTTGGTTGCCCAAATAAAATTGTCATTGATAATGCAACAATTTTAAAAGCTGAGCCCTAGGTGAAGTTTTGTGAAAAATTCGGTATTCAACTTATCCATTCCACTCCATATTACCCTCAGGGTAATGGCGTAGCAGAATTATCCAACAAAATCTTAGTAAATATTATCAAAAAATTGTTGGAAGACAATAAGAAGTCATGGGATTCTAAATTGAATTTTTCTCTCTGGGAAGACAGAGTAACCACCAAAAGGTCAATTGGCACCACACCATTTCAGCTGGTTTATGGAATTGAAGCTATTTTCCCTGCTCAGTTAGCTTTACCTGTGGAAAAATTCCTTCAAGATCAATAAGGGGAACCCGATGACATGATCAAAAGGATGGATCAACTTGTGGAAGTGCAGCAAACCACAGAGAAACTATTTGACAAAGCACAAAGTCATCAACAAAAAATCAAAGAAATTTTTGACAAGAAGGTGAAGAACGAAAATTTTCATTTTGGAGACATGGTACTCAAGTGGGATTCTCAGAGGTAGGATAAATGAAACATGGTAAACTTGAATATATTTGGGTTGGTCCTTTTAAAATTTCTAAAGTTTTGAAAAATAATACTTTTAAGTTGCAGAATTTGGAGGATGTTGAAATTTTTGGTGGCCTAGTCAATGGGCATTTTCTCAAAAAATACATTTTCTAAAAGCCACAAGTGGCTTCATTTCATTTTAAATATTCGTCTGTTTAGTTTGTTTTGTTTTCTTTTAATAATGACTCCTTTCCCAATGGATAAGGCACTGAAACTGCAATGTTCTTGGAACCTCACAGGGAAGTCTCCATCCCCTGTGGAGCCATATGTTAGCACATATGATGTATAGGGGTAAAATTTTCAAATCTTCTAGGTTTGAGTCATCGGGTCTTTTTATTTTATGTTTTTTGAGTCATTCCTTATTTCAATAAATTATGTTTTGATTGTTTCATGAGTCAATAAAATTGACCATAGTCCATGTGAGAGTCTTGGTGTCATGATAGTGGTCATCATAATTAGATAAAAAAGGGGAAAGTGTTGGTTACACCTTTGGTTTAAAGCTCATCATTATCAAGTGTTGTGTCTCAAAAGGGTGTATAAAGGGTTTTCATGTCATATCTAACTATTTTGGGGTCAAGTCATATGTCAAATCAATCTGCTGCAAACTCTCCCGAGAGTTCGTAGCGAATCAAGAAAGGTACATTATGCACTAATCACATACCATCATGCTTTGGAAACATGGAAATTGGTATATTATTGTTTTCAGTGCCATTTATTTATCATTTTCTTCAAGTCTGTTTCAAGAAGCATGCTTATCATTTTTAACAAAGCACACTGGAAACTGGTTTTTAATTATGGCGCTACAAATTTCTTGTAGCAGATGAAAGTAGATTAAAGGCTTCAAAAAACTGTTAGTTTATTTCATGGGAAAACAACTAAACTTTAGATATACCAGGTACCCTGTCATGATCGAATGCACTATCTGAAGGTTTATCATAATTAGACCCTAGTTGCTGTAATTTTTCTACGCGTTGCAAACTCTTCCATAGCATTTACGCTGCAAACGCTTCCGCATTTGCACTACAAACTTCTTTCACTTGGTAAAATCTTACAGTATTTGTATCTTAAGCCTTTATAGAACCAAGTTTCCTATTTTATACTAATAAGATCAATTGTAGCCATTTCTTACAGCCATGACCCTATCCACTGCAATTTCCTGTTAGTGCTACAAACAGTATTCATTGAAGGCGTTGTGAACCCTCTGTTTTCTCACTTGAAAAAACCCTTAGTGAATGTGTTTTCACTCAGGTATGAGATATCATCTTTTTCAAAATAATTTTCCTTTTCCAGACTTGTGTATTTGCAAACCTCTTTGACTAAACCCTAGTCTAAGATTCATTCACTGCAAACTTCATTGTGCGCTTCAAATTGAACAAATCATGCTACAAATCCTCTGCTTTACACAGATTGCCACAAAATTTTTCCTGATTAAAGTCTCATCTAGTTTAGGATTATTGTTCTCTCCTCTCATCTCCTATTTTCAATCTTTTCATTCTTGCATTGTTGATGTGCATGAATACTTTATTCAGTAAACCCTAAATTTTCATGTTTTCATCATACATCTCATAACAACTATTATAAAAAAGGAAAAGGATTTTAAAACAACTATCATGGAAAGTCAAAAAGGTAAGAAGGTTCACAAAGGGGGAGAAATTGTCAGGGTTGAGCCCCATGGCCTGTAGCTTATAAATTCCGAACCATTTTTCAAATAAGCATTTCAGAGAGTGGGCTGCCTGGTTTTTGTGAGGAAATGCAAAGAGGACATCCTGAGGTTTCTAAGCAATTTGCACTCAATTTCAGTGAAACAAAGACTAAGGTGGGTGCATTGGAGTTTAAAGTTTTAGAGCAATCTATTTTTGTAGCCACAAAGATACCTGTTCATGGTGAAAAATGGTTTAAAGCCATGTCCTTGAATTCTACATTTTCCAAGGAGTTCCTAAAACCTGAATATTAAGGATACAACCTATCCAAGGGAGTTCCAAGAAGTCACATGCTGGAGTATTTTGAAAAAATGTTCATAGTTATTCAAAGGCATTTCACTTGTGAAGGAAGGCTCAATATGGTCTATCAATACCATATCATATTATTACTACACTTCACTGGGAAAGAGTCCATGAACCTACCCTTTTATCTATTTAGGAGTATTGGGAAGATGTCAAATAGAGTCCAAGATAAATCAAAGCAGGTGGATACTAGTGTTTTTCATTCTGGTTTAATCAAAATGCTAGTATTGGAAGAGTTGAAGAAGACCAATACTGATTGGGATGTTTTCCTAGCTGTATCAAGATTTGAACCAGACGTTGCTCAGACACCACATTCAAAGAGACAAACACCTACTCTTGTTGAGAAGCATATTCACTCAGAGTCAAGTAAAAAGAGGAATATGACCAAAAGGGATAATTCCATTCAGTCTATTTATAAGTTAGTTGAAGGTTCTTCACAACCTCTTGATGAAGAAACTTCTCCTGTGGCAGAGCCTTCACCTATGGGGACACCCTCTGGTAAAAGAAAGAGTTTGAAGGGAAAGAAACTTGTGTTTTCTTCACCTGTTATTGTAGAAGATGTCAAGCCTAGAATAGCTGTGACTAGATCAACAAAAAATTAACATGCCTGTGTAGAAGAAGGTACATCCATGGCATCAACTCAACCAACATACAATACTGAGCCTCTAAAGAAACAAATAGAAATTATTGAGATTAAGTCTCTTGCTGATGAGAAGGATCCCACTTTTAAAAGGCTTAGGAAACAATAGAATGAGACAAAGGATGAAAATGAACAATTGAAGAAAGAAAATCTGCATGCCAAGATCCAGCTTAAGAGATTCATAGAGATGGGTGAAGAAACTGTTAAGAAGGAAAAACATTGGGTTAAAATATCCATATCTCTATGTTGGTGATGAAGAATGTATACAGGCTTAATAGAGCCCATCAAGTTGAAAAAAAGAAGCTGGAAGAGGAAGTGCAACAATTGAGGGAACAAAATGAAAAATAAAACCTGGACATGTTGGCACGAGTGGCAACAAGGAGAAGAATATGAGGCATCTTTTTTGCATCAACATAACAATTTTCCCTGATGTATTTTGTTTTGCAGGTTTATAACCCTGAGCAAGGATTTTTGTCTTAGGCTGCTATTATCATATTCATATGATTTTTACAAAGGTTACTTTATGTTTTAGAAGGTTGTAGTAGGTTCTAAAAAGGTTTCCCGAGTTTTTGTACAATTTTTGACATTAGAAATCAATTTTGAATGTAAAATCACACCTACAGTAAAGTTCACAACATGTGTTGTTAAAGGCGTTGCACACTGGTTATTTTGGAGCAATTTGTAGTGCAGGCATTGCAAACCTGATAGTCACGTGGATTTTGAGATGATGAAGACTGCCAAATGTCATATTAGGTTTGGATAAGATCCTCAAGAATCATTTGGACATCAAGGGCCACCTGCCTCAAGGATCTAGCTTCAGTTATGTCACATGCAACGAGTTGTCAAAAATTTCATTCATTGCTACCAACAGTTTCCTAAAATATAGCAATCATGTTATATTTCTGTTGTGCACCTAGTGCCACGCCTCTCTAAGGCACAAGATCTTATGTAGGATCTACGTGGTGGATTCTAGAGAGATATTTGGATGTATTTTCTATTTAATATGTAATATAACTCCATTAGAGGGTTCAAATGGTTGTAGAGTAATACTCTTATCTTTATTTTCAATTATAACAAAGTTTCTAGATGGTATGTATCAAATTTAAGAATCTTGAATAGTGAATGATTAGTTTCTTCTTCTACTGTCACATCTGTGTTTCAATCTCAGTTTGATGCTAGATCTTGATGAAGGGTTCATCCTAGTGCTTGTTCCTTACTGCAGTGAATGATTTAATGTTTGTAATTGATGCAAGTATTATCAAAGTGCTCCCTTGTTGATTAGGAGGTTCCTATTTAATCATATTTCTTCTATATGTGTTTCAAGATTGCCGGATGTAACCTAATGCATGTATTTCATGTTTTTTTCTATGTATTCCATCTTTTCATTTGATATTATAAATGTTGATCCGAGACTATTAAAGCCTTGCTTGTTGGTGTGTATTTTATGGAGATTTTGTGTTGATATTTTAAATTGAGTGTCTCACCCATTTTCTACATAGTTAAAACATTATTATCTTTAACAAACCTACAAGTTTCTGATGGGTATTAGGCTCACACCTACAATATTCTAGGTGATACTTCTAGTACTAACATTTTTGGCGCCATTTTCAGGGAGGCAAATTTGAAGATCTTTTCCTGGGCTATACGAAAAGGACACTACTGATTTTTTTGGTGTACATAAATAAGTAAACAAAATGACTACAATAGTGCACCTGGCGACTCCAAATTTCAGTTGTGGCTCCCAAGAGAAAGCATACGAGGGCTAACCCATAGTCACCTCTGGCTACACCTGAACCTTATCAAGAAAAAAACATTAGGAAGGGAAAATATTTGCAAGGAGCCTCCTCTTCTAAATGTCCAGGTATTTATGGAGACTTACCTGACTCTTTTTTTCATACACTAGTTGTTGTTTCTGAGATTCCTCATTTATGTGTAGTTGAAACTCCTATAAAGTCAGAATTGGAAAATATTTATGTTGCATACACACCTTTTTCTCCTGATTTGAAAGAAGAAAGTCTAGAAAGCTTTGATTTTCTTGCATCTACTAAAATTGTTAAGTGGTTTAGACTTGAAAGTTTGGAAGATTTTCCTTTCTTAGGTTCTCCAACTCTCATTCATTTAAATTTCCTGTAACAAAAGAAGAAGGAATCTTACTTTTTGTTAAAGTGTCCTCAGATATACCCAAGTCCAAGCCATCTTTTGTTAAGTCTGAATCTTCTTCACCCCATACTCCTCCTTTTTCAAAACTTCCTATTATACAGACTTTATTTTCACCTCCAAAATCACCTCTTACTTCTCCCAAAAGTCAGAGTCCTCCTTTTCCAAATCAAATGGTAGGAGTTAAACCTCCCTAGAACAGAATGGATGCCATTGTGGCTGCTAGGTATGCACCATTAGTGCTTCCTCATCCCATGAATGCTCTCCTAGTAGGATATTACCTTAAGTACATGCCTAAATTTACTAGAGAAGAAGATATTACTTACAAAAGAACATATTGTTGCATTTTACAATTATGTAGGTAATTTTAACATTGAAAATGAAGAGGTTTGGATGAGAGTCTTTGTGCAAAGCTTGGATGGAGATGCCCATAAATGGCTTAAAATTTTATCCCCTGGATTAATAGATGCAATTGAGGCCCTGGATGATGCCTTTTGAATGCATTGGGGTGACAAAAAATATTTCCTGTATTACATTACAAAATTTGGGGTTTGCAAGAGGAAAGAGGGTGAATATGTGTCAGATTTCTCGAAATGATTTAACAAGATGTACAATAGAATTCCTACTGAGATTAAACCCACTGAGACCTCTGCAAAAATAACTTATGCAAGTGCTTTTGATCTAGAATTTTTTCTATTGTTGAGAGAAAGAAGGTCTGCAACATTGGCTCACATGCAAGACGTTATCATGGAGGTTGAATAAAATATAATAGAAGCATATAAGTTGTGGGGAAGATTTGACAAAGATAGGAGAAAACATAAAACAAAAGCTTCATCTTCAGATGCTTCAGGTATTGATCCCAAGGTTGATTAATTGATCAAGTTGGTTAAGTCATTATTTGCAGAGATGGAAAGGTTAAAGCTTGAAGGGATACAAGATAATAGAAATCCTCAAGACTTTGGAAATATAAATTAGTTTAGAAGGCCAAAAAATACACCTCAAATTTTGCAGAGAGATCATAGAAATAGAGAGGATCATAAAGTTCAATCTCCCCTACAGAACAATTTGGTTGATGATGAAGAAGGAAATAATGAGGATGAAGACTAGGAAATTCATTGTTTAGGAGACACAATTGTCTCTCCCCATTTAACACATACTTCTTATGAAGATTCCTTGATGTGCAATCAATTAGATGAGTTATGTAAAGGAGAAATAGTAAATCAAGCTAAAGCTCAAAACAAGTACAATATGAGATCAAAACAAAAGGATGGAAAACCAAGTGCATATATTCAGCCTAAAAAGACATATACTCCTTCAAAAGTTGTGGCTTCACGAAATAAAGAAGTAGGAGAACAAAAAAATCAACTCATAATCAAGGCTCCTGCTCAAGAGATAAAAGAAATCCAAATATCCCATTCTTATTTTAATTTTGAGAATGGAATCCAAAAAATCAAGATTCCCGTTCCACTCCTAGAATTGATGAAAAATGACGACTTTACAAAATATGTCTCAAAGATGTTGCAGCCTGAATCTTATTCCTCTTCATCAGATTCAGTTAACTTGTAGGATGAGAATCCTACAATTATATTAGGACCATTGGTAGAAATGAAAGATGATTCCTCTCCCCCATTTTACACTTCTTTGAATGTGCATGACAAGATTTTGCACAATTGTATTATGGATTCGGGTGCATCCCATAACATATGGATAAGGATGACATGGATGAATTGGGCCCATAAATAAGTAAATTTTATCATTACTTGTATTCTTTTGACTCAAGGAAAGTAAAATGTCTTGGAATTATTAGAGATCTAGTTGTGACACTTTTCCAATTACCTATGCAAAACATGGTCATGGACATTGTAGTTGCAAATGTACACCCCAAATTTGCGATGTTTTTGTCTAGATAATGGTTTAAGAGGTTAGGAGGAACTTTACAAATGGATCTTTCTTATGCTACCATACCAGTCTTTGGGGGTGAGCACACAAGACTGTATAGAGAAGCTCAACTGGCATACATCATAAGTGATGAGAGAAACTTGTTAAGCCCTAAATAGTGGCTCATTACCCCTTAATTGGGGCATATTATATTATTAATGCTATTTTATTTATGTCGGCTTTAGGCGATTAGTTGTAATTATACCTCCTAGTCTCCTATATATACCAAGGAGACATTTTCATTTTGAATCATCTTGTAATTGAACATTTATGTGGGCATAAGGAGGTTGCCCCCTCAAATAGGATTATTATATGAATTTATCTCTTTTTCAAGGTGCTGAGTACTTATTTTGAGGTTTTTGTATGCTATATTGATATTTGGTTCTTAACATATGGTATAAGAGCTCAAGGTCTTGGGGTTTCGCTGCTACATCTGAGACACCTTGGAATTTTCTCTATAAATTTTTTTCTACAATGTTTTAGAAGGAACGGCTTGGAGGGTATTTATTAGACAGATCAAGGTACGTTGGGTTAAAATTTAAGCTCTTGAGGCCTTATACTTTCGGAGATACAACCTGTGAAATATAGGGTTCTGGAATCTTCCTGAACTGATTCATTGAGGAATTGTCGCTATACAATTTTTTCTGTAACATTTCAGACCCTGAACTCCACAGGATATTCACAAAAATTAGTAAGGTATCTGTGGTAAAAATTTCAGCTTCTGGGTCATCTTACATTTGTAGATACACCCTGTGGAAGAATAACAACACCTTTAATGACACTAACTAAGAAGGATGCATTTTCATGGACTCTAGAGGCAACTAAAGCTTTTGAACAACTTAAAGAGATCATGTGAAAAGATTCTGTCTTGACCACTCCAGACTTCACAAAAACCTTTATTGTGGAATGTGATGCCTCGGGAAATGGAATTGGTGTCGTCCTAATGCAAGAAGGAAGGCCCCTAGCTTTTGAAAGTCGACCACTCAAGGGAAAGGACTTACACAAACCCATTTATGAGAAGGAAATGATGGAAATACTACATGCATTGAAAAAATGGCATCCTTACCTAATAGGTAGGCACTTCAAGGTCAAAAAAGATCATGATAGTCTTAAATACTTCTTGGAACAAAGACTATCTTCAGAAGAACAACAAAAATGGGTAACCAAGATATTGGGTTATGATTTTGAAATCATCTATAAAAAAGGGAAGCACAATGTTGTGGCAGATGCACTCTCAAGGAAGGATGAAGATGTTGAGGCCTTTCTTTGTGCTATCTTTATCATCCAACCCAATTTGAAAATAGAAGCAAGGGATGAATGGAAGAATGACAAAAAAGTGTGGACTCTCATTCAAAGGCTACAACAGGATTCCAGTACATCAGATACATTTACATGGAAAAATTATTCACTATGGTACAAAGATCGCTTATATTTATGCAAGAAATCCCAACTCAAACAAAAGTTACTATTGGAATTGCACACCTCTCCATTAGGAGGGCACTCGAGATTTTTAAAAACCTACCATAGGGTCAAGAAGGAATTTTTTTGGGATGGCCTTAAAAATTGTGTTCAAAGGTTTGTGGAAGAATGTTTGGTTTGCCAACAAAATAAGGTGGAAACAATTAAGACCCCAGGTCTTTTACAACCATTAGCCATCCCAAGTCAGTGTTGGGAGGAGGTTTCCATGGATTTCATCACAGGGTTACCGAAGTCTGAAGGAAATAGTGTCATCATGGTGATTGTTGATAGATTGACCAAGTACACACACTATTGTGCACTCTCACATCCCTTCAAAGCTAGTAAAATTTCCACCACATTCATGGAGACAGTTCAAAAGCTACATTGTAGCCCAAAGATTATTGTAAGTGACAGAGATCCCATCTTCACTGGACATTTTTGGACATAATTGTTTTCTTGTTTGGGTACCCAATTGGCTCATAGCTCATCCTATCATCCTCAATCTGATGGACAAATCAAGATAGTGAACAAATGTCTGGAAGGATACCTTCGTTGCTTTGTCTATGATAAATAAACACAATGGTTCAAATGGTTACCCTTGGTAGAATGGTGGTATAACACTTCCTTTCATACTGCAACAAAAATGACACCATTTATGGAACTCTATGGATACCACCCTCCTTCCATCACTTCTTCTCTAAAAGAAAAATCTAAGGTTCAAGCAGTGGAATATCACATCGAGCATCAATAGCAAGTTCTCCAAATATTAAAGGACAACCTAACCATGGCACATAATCATATGAAACAACAAGCAGATCAACATCATAGTGAAAGAAGTTTTGAAGTAGGGGATTGGGTGTTTTTAAGACTACAACCATACAAACAAATGTCCCTCAAGCAAGCCAAGAAGGATAATAAATTATCACCAAAGTACTATGGCCCTTATAAGGTGTTGCAAAGGATTGGTACTATGGCATACAAATTGGAGTTGCCTGCATCTTCACGAGTACACCCAATTTTCCATGTTTCATGCTTAATGAAGGTTATAGGTGACAAGATCCCAGTTCAAACTATATTGCCAGAACTTGATGAGGAAGGAAAAATCATATTGGAGCCTGAAGCCATCACTGACATAAGAATTCGCTAGCTGAGGAATAGATCCATTTCAGAGTATCTCATTAATGGAGGAAACTACCGGCTGAAGATTCCACTTGGGAAGTTGAGTCTTTTATACAAAATCATCTAGAGTTACTCAAGCGTTGTGGACAACACTTGTCTCAAGGGGAGGGGCATGTTAAGCCCTAAATAGTGGCTCATTACCCCTTAATTGGGGCATATTATATTAGTAATGTTATTTTGTTTATGTCGACTTTAGGCCATTAGTTGTAATTATACCTCCTAGTATCCTATATATACCAAGGAGACATTTTCATTTTGAATCATTTTGTAATTTTACATTTATGTGGGCATAAGGAGGTTGCCCCCTCGAAGAGGCTTATTATCTGAATTTATCTCTTTTTCAAGGCGTTGAGTACTTATTTTGAGGTTTTTCTATGCTATATTGATTATTTGGTTCTTAAAAAAACCCAACAAACCATCCCATATATGATGTTGATACTGATTTGGGGTCTAGTATTCTTCATCTTACTGAGTCCCCTCAGCCATCCTTAGGGACAAAAAAACAAGCATCAACAAAATGTGAAATAACTAGACAGGGTGTTCAGTTGTGGAAGATGTATTTTGATGGTGCATCTTCCAAGGATAATGTTGGTGCTCGGGTAGTGTTCATTTCTCCCTCTCAGGATGTCACAACTCTATCCTTAAATATTGAATTTGAAACAACAAATAATATTGCAGAATATGAAGCCTTAGTTTTGGGGCTTAGAGCTGCAAAGGACATGAAAATTGAGGGATTGACAATATTTGGAGATGCATAACTGGTTGTGCATCAAGTTAGAAATATCTATCAAATAAAACATCCTAGATTGAAAGCTTATAGGAATGAGGTTTGGGACCTCATTGATAAATTCTTCTCAACCTTCAACATATCTTTTGTTCCTAGAGAGGCTAATACACTAGCCGATTCCTTAGCTATTTCTGCCGGCAATTTTAAAATTCCCCTACATCCCAAACCTAAGTATAATGTTGAGGTAAAATATAGACATGCTATACCTGATATTGTCAAGCATTGGAAGATTTTTGAATATGATAAAGAACTAAAGAGGTTTTTGGAGACAATGGATGAATTTTCTGCCCTGCATATTGACCAAGATTCAGATGATGATAAAAATTTGTGTGTTGATAAATTTTTGAACAAAATTGCAGATCATAAAATTGTTCAATTGCCTAGAAATCACATTCCTAAACGACTAGTTTGTTTAGAAATAATATTTGATAATAATGATGTTTCTTTGAAGGTGAGTAGTTCTAAAGAAAATTTTGATCTGACAGACTGTAATTTAGGCATGGAAGAAGAACCCCAAATATGTTAAATTGTCTAGTAGCCTATTAGAAAATCAGAAGGATGAATATGTCAAATTGTTGAAAGAATTTTCTGATGTGTTTTCATGGAAGTATGAATACCTAGAGACTTATGATACTAGCATAATTGAGCATAGGATACCTTTGAAATATGACACTAATCCTTTCAGATAGAAGCTCATGCAGATTAACCCAATGTTATTGCCTATTATGGAGAAAGAGGTCAAGAAGTTGCTTGATGCCCAAATCATTATACCTTTGAGGTATTCTAATTGGGTAGCTAATTTGGTCCCTGTCAGAAAGAAGAATGGTGAGATCATGCTTTGTGTTGATTTCATAAATTTAAATAGATGTTCTAGAAAATACAACTACCCTTTACCCAAAATGGAACACATTTTGCAAAGGGTGACAAGCTCAGTGAGAATATCAATGATTGATGAGTTTTCAGGCTACAATAAGATTTCTGTGTTGCTAGAAGACAAAGAGAAGTCATCATTCACCACTCCCTAGTTACATTCATGTATTCCAGGATGTCATTCAATCTTGTGAATGCAGGGTAAAATTTCAAACGTGCAATGGACATTGCATTTATTGGAGAGAAAGATAAGTTTGTGATAATCTATCTGGATGATATTACAATGTTTTCCAAGTCTGATCAAGAGAATTACCAACATCTAAAGAAGGTATTTTTGAAGTGAAGAAAGTATGGGTTGTCCCTAAATCCCAAAAAGTCTCCTTTTTCCATGAAGGAGGGTAAGTTGCTAGGACACATTGTCTCGACTGAAGGAGTAAATATTGACCCAAATAGAGTAGAGGCTATCAAGACTCTGTCTCTTCCTAGGTATAAGAAAGAAATTCAATCCTTCTTAGGTAAGATAAAATTTTTAAGGAGATTTATATATAACTTTGCCGAGTTAATGAAATTAATCACTGCTATGTTGAGAAAATGAAATGAAGTAAAGTGGACACTAGAAGCAAGGATTTATTTTGAACAGATAAAGAAAGCATTAGTTGATGCGCCTATTTTGATCAGTCCTGACTACTCAAAGGAATTTCTGTTTTTTTCTTTTGCCTCGAATGATACACTAGTTGTTGTCCTTCTTTAGAAGAATTCAAATGGAATGGAGAAGCCTATTTCTTTCTTCAATAGGGACTTGAGAGATGTTGAAGTCAGGTATGATATTATGGAGAAACAAGCTTATACTTTAGTCAAATCTCTTAAATCTTTCAGGGTATATGTTCTTCATTAAAAACATATTTCTTATGTTCCTTCAAGCTCTGTTAAAGAGATTTTGATTCAACCTGATATAGATGGGAAAATAAGTAAGTGGATTGCTAAGATTTTAGAGTTTTATCTAGAGGTGAAACCCACAAAGCTGGTAAAAGGTCAAGGATTGGATAGATTGCTAGTTGAATCCAATTGTAAGGCATTGGGTGTAAATTTTATGAGCACTAAATTTGTAAATCAACAACCTGATATTTAGAACAACAACTTGCAAATCAACTAAAATTTGGCAGAATGCAGCTGGTATAATATTTTTCAAAATAATTTTCCTTTTCCAGACTTGTGGATTTGCAAACCTCTTTGACTGAACCCTAGTCTAATATTCATTCACTACAAACTTCATTATGCGCTGCAAACTGAAAAAATCATGCTATGAATCCTCTTCTTTACATAGATTTCCACAAAATTTTTCTTGATTAAAGTCTCATTTAGTTTACGATTATTTTTCTCTCCTCTCATCTCCTAGTTTCAATCTTTTCATTCTTGCACTATTGCTATGCATGAATGCTTTATTCACTAGACCATAAATTTTCCTGTTTTCATCATACACTTGGTAACAACTGTTATCAAAAGGGAAAATGGTTTTAAAGCAACTATCATGGACAATCAACAAGGTAAGAAGGTTCACAAAGGGGGATAAAATATCAGGGATGAGCCCCATGACCTACAACTTATAAATTCTGAACCATTTTTCAAAGAAGCATTTCAGAGAGTGGGCTTCTTGGTTTTTTGTGAGAAAATGCAAAGAGGAAATCTCGAGGTTGCTAAGCAATTTCCACTCAATTTTAGTGGGACAAATACTAAGGTGGGTGCATTGAAGTTTGAAGTTTCAGAGAAATATATTTCTACAGTGACATAGATACATGTTCATGGTGAAAATGGTTTAAAACAATGTCCTTGAATTCTACATTTCCAAGGAGTTCCTAAAACCTGAATATCAAGGAGACAACCTATTGAAGGGAGTGCCAAGAAGTCACATGCTGGAGTATTTTGAAAAAATGATCGGATTTATTCATAGGTATTTCACTTGTGAAGGAAGCTTCAATATGGTCTATCAATACCATATCAGATTGTTACTGCACTTCACTGGGAAAGATTCCATGAACCTACCCTTTTATCTGTTCAAGAGTATTGGGAAGATGTCAGATAGAGTCCAAGATAAATATAAGCAGGTGGATACTATTTTTTTTCATTCTGGTTTAATCAAAATGCTAGTATTGGAAGACTTGAAGAAGATCGATATTGATTGGGATGTTTTCCTAGCTGCATCAGGCTTTCAGCCAAATGTTGCTCACACACCATAGTAAAAAAGACAAACACCTACTCCTGCTGAGAAGTATGTGCACTCAAATTCAAGTAAAAAGAGGAAGATGACCAAAAGGGATACGTCCATTTAGTCTACTGATAAGTCAGTTGAAGGTCCTTCACGACCTCCTGATGAAGACACCTCTCCCATGGTAGCGCCTGCACCTATGGGGACACCCTCTAGTAAAACAATGAGTCTGAAGGGAAATAAGCTTGTGTTTTATTCACTTGTTGTTGTAGAAGCTGTCAAGACTAGAATACCTGTCACTAGATTAGCAACAAAGCAACATGCCTCTGTAGAAGAAGGTACATCCATGGAATCAACTCAGCCAACAGACAAAACTGAGCCTCTAAAGAAATAAATAGAAATCATTGATATTAAGTCTCCTATTGATGAGAAGGATCCCCATTTTAAAAGGATTAGGAAACAATTGGATGAGGCAAAGGATAAAAATGAATAATTAAAGAAAGAAAATCTTCATGCTAAGATCCAACTTACGAAAGTCATAGATATGGGTGAAGAAATTGTCAAGAAGGAAAAACATTGGGTTAAAAGATCCATATGTCTATGCAGGCATATGAAGAATGTATACAGGTTGAATAGAGCCCATCAAGATGAAAGAGGAAGTGAAACAGTTGAGGGAAAAAAATGCAAAACAAAACTTGGACATGTTGGCACGAGTGGCCACAAGGAGGAGCAGATGAGGCATCATTTATGCATCAACATAAAAAGTTTCCCTGATGTATTTTGTTTTGCAGACTTATAACGTTGAGCAAGGATTTTTGTCTTAGGCCGCTATTATCATATTCATATGACTTTTGCAAAGGTTAATTTATGTTTTAGAAGGTTGTAGAAGGTTCTAAAAAGGTTTCTGAGTTTTTTTTTACAAGTTTTGACATTAGACATTAGTTTTGAATGTAAAATCACACATATAGGAAAGCTCATAGGACATACTATTAAAGGCGTTGCGAACTGGATATTTTGGAACAGTTTGTAGCGCAGGCGCTGCAAACTTGATAGTCACGTGGATTTTGTGTTGATGAAGACTGCCATATGTCATATTAGGTTCGGATAAGATCCTCAATAATTATTTGGACATTAAGGGCCACCTGCCTCAAGGATCTAGCTTCAATTCAGTCACATGCAACGAGTTGTCAGTAGTTGCATTCAATGTTGCCAAGAATTTCCTAAAATATAGTATTCTTGTTAGATTTATGTTGTGCACCTAGTGCCACGCCTCTCTAAGGAACATGATCCTATGTAGGAGCTAGGTGGTAGATTCTAGAGATATTTTTGGATGTATTTGCTATTTAATATGTAATGTAACTCAATTAGAGGGTTCAAATGGTTGTAGAGTGATACTCTTATCTTTATTTTCAATTGTAACATAGTTTCTAGACTGTATGTATCAGATTTAAGAATCTTGAATAACGAATGATCAATTTCTTTTTCTATTGTCACATTTGTGTTTCAATATTACTTTGATGCTAGTTGTTGATGAAGGGTTCATCCTAGTGCTTGTTCTTTACTATAGTGAATGATTTATTGTTTGTAATTGATGCAAGTATTATCAAAGTGCTCTCTTTTTTATTAGGAGGTTCCTATTTGATGAAATTTCTGCTATATGTGTTTCAGGATTGCCTGATGTAACCTGATGCATGTATTTCATATTTTCTGCTAAGTTTTCATCTTTCCATTTGATATTCTAAATGTTGATCTGAGACTATTCAAGCCTTGCTTTCTGGTGTGTATTTTATGGAGATTTTGTGTTGATATTTTAAACTAAGTGTCTCACCCATTTGCTACACATTGAAAACATTATTATCTGTAACAAACCTACAAGTTTCTGATGGGTATTAGGCTTACACCTACAACAGTCTAGGTGAGACTTCTAGTACTAAAATTTTTGGCGTCGTTGCAGGGGAGGAAAATTTGAACATCTTTTCCCGGGATGTACGACAAGGACACTACTGATTTTGTTGGTGTACATAAATCAATAAACAAAACGACTGCAATAGTTCACCTGGCAAATCCAAAGTTCAGTTGTGGCTCCGAAGAGAAGGCATTCGAGGGATAACCCATAGTTACCTCTAGCTACACCTAAACTTGATCTAGAAAAAATCATTAGGAAGGGAAAATATTTTTAAGGAGACTCCTCTTCTAAATATTCAAGTATTTCTGGAGACTTACCTGACTCTATTTTTCTTACACTGGTTGCTATTTCTGAGATTCCTCATTCATTTGTAGTTGAAACTCATGTAAAGTCAGAATTAGAAAATCTTTATGTTGCATACACACCGTTTTATCCTGACTTGAAAGAAGAAAGTCTAGAAAGCTTTGATTTTCTTGCATCTCTTGAAATTGTTAAGTGGTTTAGACTTGAAAGTTTGGAATATTTTCCTTTCTTAGGTTCTCCAACTCCTCATTCATTTAAATTTCCAGTAACCAAAGAAGAAGGAAACTCACTTTTTGTTAAAGTGTCCTCAGATATACCCAAGTCCAAACCAACTTCTGTTAAGTCCAAATATTCCTCACCCCATACTCCTCCTTTTTAAAAATTTTATGTTATACAGACTTTATTTTCACTTGCAAAATCACCTCTTACTTCTCCCAAAAGTAAGAGTCCTCCTTTTCCAAATCCAATGGCAGGAGTTAATCCTCCCCAGAATAGAATGGATTCCATTGTGGCTACTAGGTATGCACCATTAGTGCTTCCTCAGCCCATGAATGCTCTCCTAGTAGGATATTACCTTAAGTACATGCCTAAATTTACTAGAGAATAAGATATTACTTACAAAAGAACATCTTGGTGCATTTTACAGTTATGTAGATAATTTGAACATTGAAAATGAAGATGTCTGGATGAGAGTCTTTGTGCAAATCCTGGATGGAGACACCCATAAATTGTTTAGAAGTTTAGATGATCCTGATTTATGTAGGAACATAATGAAATACATAAATACACATAAACACAGAGATGCAGCAGAATCAAGACTTCATTTCATTAATAACAAATGACTGAAAAATGCTTACAGACATAATGGAAATAAACTAGCTAGGGCAATGGTAGCTTATCTCTGAGAAGAGATGTGGCGATTACTGGCCTCTGAAATGCCTATTACAATGAGGCTCGAAGGCCTATATATTACTGAGAAACAATGGAAAACCCTAAACATCCAAAAACCTAACCCTAGGAGATGAAACACCAGAATATGGGCCCCATTGGGGTAAATTGGTACATCAATTTCCTGGGGTCATAAATTTGGCATACTATATCCATTTGACGCACATGATACATCATTAGAAAGATCTATCCAAGGACTACATTGCTGACAGCGAATATCGAGTTCGGAGCATTCATGCCCAAAAAATGTCATTTAGGGCCTTAAAACAGCGCCGGAAGTTCAGGACCTGAAGAACTGCTAAAAATAGTAAATTGTGCTATAATTAAGGAAACTGAAAAATCGAAAGAAACAATGGTGTGGGTCCAAGTGGAATAGGTGGGTGGATACCAATATCCACCTGGATCAGTCCTCCCCCCTTAGGAAGCAATGGTCCCCATTGTGTTGAGATCCTCCATGAGATGAGGAAACTTCTGTTGAACTTGGTCCCTGGTGAGCCACTTGCCCTGGTGAAGGAGTTGGCCTACTTTGACAACTCGATATAGCTGGATCCTTTGTTGGCGGGTGTTCTTGATCTGTGTGTCCATAATTCGATCAGTTGTGGCTTGTTCCATGCAATCTGGTTTTAACTCTGTTGGTGTGAGTTGTTCTATCGTGTCGAATGTGTCTAGTAGAGGTGGAAAGTAGGGCCGAAGGCAGTCCACATTGAACACTGGGTGCAGACCAAGGAATGGTGGAATATCGAGCTCAAAGGCATTGTCCCCTACAACCTTGGTGATGGTGTATGGCCCATATCAGAGTAGGCGAATCTTGCGGTAGGGTCCAGCGAGGTGCTCCTTTTGCAAGTGTAGCCACACTTTGTCACCCACCTGGAAGTTGTGTGGCACCCGATGTTGATCATGTCGTTGCTTGTACTTAGCATTGGCTTTGTCCAAGATGTCATGAACTTGTTGGCGGATGTGCTAAATGCGCTCAATGAAGATGTTTGCCTTGTTAGCCTCAGACTGGACATGGGCTGAATCTGCCTGAGTAGCCGCAAATGGCATGGCTACATCAATGGGACATAGTAGCTGGAATCCCAAGCCCACTTGAAAGGGGCTATGGCTGGTTGAGTTATGGAGAGCCCGGTTGTAGCTGTGTTGTACATAGGGGAGGCTCTCATCCCATGTGCGTGGATGCTTTGAGTTGTACATGCGCAGAATGTGTACAATCATCTGGTTGACGACCTCTATCTGGCCATCAGTTTGCGGATGGAAAGCTATGGACTGGGTGAGCTTGGTGTCCAGCATCGACCAGAGGTTGGACCAAAATGTACTGAGGAACCTGTTGTCCCAATCTGAGATGATAGACTATGGGATCCCAAAGTGTACCCACACTCGTTCAAAGAAGAGTTTAGCAGTGGCTTCTGCTGTGATATACTTCTTGCAGGCCATCATAATGGACATCTTCGAGAATCAATCGACGACCACAAAAACACAGTCATTGCCATGCTTAGTAGAAGGAAGGCCCGACATGTAATCCATAGAGATGGATTCCCAAGGTTGACTGGGGGTAGGAAGCAGAGTATAGAGGCCTTGCTTCTTGATGGTCAATTTGACAATGGCACAAGTAGTGCAGGACTTGATGTACTTCCCGACATCCTGTCGAAGGTTCAACCAATAGAAATACTTTTGCAGTACTTCCATGGTTTTCTTGACCCCAAAATGCCCAGCGACCCGACTGTAGTGCGCCTCCCAAATCATCTTGGCATGCTCGCTTGAAGGAACACAAAGGTGTCCCATGTGACAAAGTAGGGCATCCTGGAGGTGAAAATTAGGAACTTTCTTACCCTCCAAGAGTGTATTGTATGTGTGGCCGAATTCTGGATCACTTTTGTAGAGAAGCGGCCAATCGGAAGTCTCGTGCCCACAAGAGTTGAGCATAGTGGTTAGCGCCACGATGGGTGGTCGACTAAGGTAGTCTGCAACATTATTGGTGCTACCTTTATTGTACTTAATGTTCAAATGAAACTGTTGCAGGTATGTGGACCACTTCTGATGGTGATCGTTCTGCAACTTCCCTTTTGTCTGTATGAACTGTAGGGGTCAGTGGTCTGTGTGGATGACTGTTTCCTTTCCCAAAATGTAATGCTTCCATTATCGACAAGCCTGGACAATGAAATACATTTATTTGTCATAAGTGGGATACTTCTGGACTGTGTCAGAAAGTGTCTCACTGTGATATGCCACCGGATGCCCATGTTGAGTAAGAACTGCCTCAATGGCATAGTCAGAGGCATCTGTCTCGATCTCAAATGGTTGTTGCAAGTCTGGTAATGTGAGCACTGGTGCAGAGCAGAGGCGATGCATTAACTCCCCGAACGCCTTCTGTTGAGATTTGGACCAAAAGAATTTTTCTTTAGCTCCTCCCTTGGTGACTTGACTCAAGGGCCAAGTGATATGAGAGAATCCCAACACAAACCTACGGTAGAAATTGGCAAGACCTAAAAAGCTGCAGAGCTCTGTTAGGGTGGTTGGAGCTGGCCAATCCCGAATGACTTTGATCTTTGCTGGATCCACATGCACCCCCCGCTCATCAATAATGTATCCCAGATACTGAACCTGGGTCATGAAAAAAGTGCATTTCTCGAAATTGGCACACAACTTGTGTTGTCACAGTGTTTGGAGGACCTGTCGGATGTGGTGGAGGTGTTCTTTCCAAGTCTAGCTGAAGATCAGAATGTCATCCAAGTACACCACTACAAATGAGTTGGTGAATGGCCGTAGGATGTCGTCCATTAGCCTCATGAAGGTTGCAGGGGCATTCGTCAACCCGAATGGCATGACCAACCATTCGAAAAGTCCCTCCTTGGATTTGAAGGCAGTCTTCCACACATCAGAGGGTTCGATTGGTACCTGGTGATACCCCGACTTCAAGTCGATCTTGCTTAAATATTTTTCCCCTTTGAGTTGGTCTAGAATGTCATCAATCCGTGGGATCGGGTACCTATTCCAAACAGTGATCTTGTTCAGTGCCCGATAGTCAATGCAAAGTCTCCAAGTCCCATCCTTCTTCTGCACCAACACGATCGGGCTCCCACGGGGTGATGAACTCGGCCGGATGTGACCTTTCTGCAACAGCTCCTGAATCTGCCTCTTGATTTCATCATTCTCCAGAACAAAGCGCCGATAGATGGGTCCATTGGGCAGCGACGCACCTGGGGTTAGATCGATGGGGTGCTTGACTTGGCAATGTAGAGGCACCCTTGCAGGGGAGGTGAAGATGTCCTCGTACTCCTCCATGACCCTATCCATATGTTATTTTCGTGCAGCAGGGCCCTGTCTGGAGGTCATGGCCACAGTCTTCCTCTTTCCCTCAGGGCGGATCATTAGGAAAACAAATTTCCTGGTTTTGGAAATGAGCTTACTGCATTGTTTTGCAGTAACCAAAGAGATGGTGGTAGGCGGTGCTATCTCCGGTATCCTGTACAACTTATTTCCCAAGTTGATAATAACAGCACGAGGCCTGGACTCATACACAACATGTCGCTTCCACAAGTACGGTTGGCCTAATAATACATCAGAAACATCAAGAGGAGCAATGTCACATAATACCTCATCCGTGAAGGGATTGATGCTGTAGGGAAGGCGACATTGTTGGTTGACGCGGAGGTCATGTCCTTCGTGCAACCACCCGATGGTGTATGGTTGTTGGTGTGTTGTGGTCGGCAAGCCCAGCCGCTTCATGACCTCTATCGAGATGAGGTTCTTCTGGCTCCCGCTGTCGACAATGAACTGCAACGGGGAACCCTTTACCCACATCTTGGAATGGAAGAGACACTTCGCCTCCTCTGGATCTTCTAGTTCCTCCTTCTGTATCTTCGTGGTGGCAACGGTGGCATTGGGCTCCACATCAATAATCTACTTCCCCCTGTCATTCCCCTTGTCGAGTTCTGATTCAGAGTTGGAGCATGCGTTCAATTCAAAAGTCTTCAACTCGACTACCAGTGACTGCTTGGCCTGACACTCACTTGTGTTGTGAGTGGAGATCTTATGGAACTCACACCACTTCCCCGTATCCTTTTTTGGCTTCGTGGTGTTGTTCTTTGCTTGTGGCTTTAGCAGGTTATCCTGGGCTGCTCTGCCTTGGCTTGGTCCTTTGTTCTGCGGTTTGGTGGTACCTTTCCCTTGCTTCTGATTCGCAGACCCAAAGTCTTTCTTTTTCTGTTTGAACTTCTGCTCAATCTTGGCAGCATATCTGTACGCCACACCAAGCGAGGAGATGTCGAGGAACTCCATTTCCTCCTGAATGTATCTAAGCAGACAATTGCTATACTTTAACACCGAATGTTTCTCTGAATATTTGATACCCAAATTTGTGCATAGGGTATGAAACAGATTCGTCATCTCATGCACATATTGGTCCCTTTGCTGCCACAGCGTAGTCCATTGTATGTATTTGTCCTCATAGCTCCCCACAGGATAATATTGTTCCTTGATGGCATCTCAAAAAGAATTCCATGTAGGTGTGGCCGAGAACAGAGAGGGTTCCCCCTCTCCCTATTGCTCTGAGTAGGTTTCCCACCAGTCCTTGACATGGAGGGCGGCTTCGAGGAGTGCGAAAATAATCCTTTCTCAGTTGAAAAATTCATGAATCGAGAAATATCCTTCTAACAGATTCAACCATCTATCTATGACATCTGCATCTATTTGGCCCTCAAATATGGGAATGTCAAAGTTTACTTGTACCTTAAAAGGAGTGGCGCCTCTAGAGTGGCTGTTGGATGTTGATGCGCCGCTAGTGGGAATCTGTTGAAGAATCTGGGCAAAGTTGTCCATCATCGCATTCCTTTGTTTCTTGAGGGCCTCCTCGAGCAACATTTTGATAGGATCTCCTGCTCCCTCATCTTTCTTTTCTTCCCCCATGGGCGGTCGTCGGGGTTTGTGAGTCTAATCTTGCAAAGGTTCAACCAGATCAAGCCCCAACTCCTTATACCCCGACCTCGTTGGGGACATGCAAAGAAATATCGAGAACGAGCAGACCGCTCTGATACCACTGATCCCAATTTATGTAGAAACACAATGAAATACATAAATACACATAAACGCAGAGATGCAACAGAAATACGACTTCATTTCATTAATAACAAATGATTGAAAAATGCTTACAGACAGAATGGAAATAAACTAGCTAGGGCGCTGGTAGCTTATCTCTGAGAAGAGATGTGGCGGCTACTGGCCTCTGAACTGCCTGTTACAATGAGGCTCGAAGGCCTATATATTACTGAGAAACAATGGAAAACCCTAAACATCCAAAAACCTAACCCTAGGAGATGAAACGCCAAAATATGGGTCTCGTTGGGGTAAATTGGTACATCAATTTCCCGGGGTCGTAACTTTGGCATACTATCTCCGTTTGATGCACATGATACATCGTTAGAAAGATCTATCGAGGACTACATTGCTGACAACAAATATCGAGTCTGGAACGAGCTCTTATTCGCCGGAGAATTCATGCCCAAAAAATGTCGTTTAGGGCCTCAAAACAGCTCTGGAAGTTTAGGACTCGAAGAACTGCTAAAAATAGTAAATTGTGCTACAATTAAGGAAATTGAAAAACCGAAAGAAACAATGGTGTGGGTCCAAGTGGAATAGGCGGGTGACCACCAATATCCACCTGGATCATTAGCGCCTGGATCAATAGATGGAATTGAGGCCCTAGATGATGTGTTTTTAAGGCATTGGGGCGACAACAAATATTTCTTGTATTACATTACAAAATTTGGGACTCTCAAGAGGAAAGAGGGTGAATATGTGCTAGATTTATTGAAAATATTTAACAAGATGTAGAACAAAATTCCTACTGAGATTAAACCCACTGAGACCTCTGTAAAAATAACTTATGCAAGTGATTTAGATCTAGAATTTTGTCTATTGTTGAGAGAAATATGGTATGCAACATTGGCTCACATGTAATATGCTGTCGTGGAGGCTGAATCAAATATACTAGCAACAGATAAGATAAGTTGAGGAGAAGATTTGAAGAGATAGGAGAGAAAAAAAAGCATAAGCTTCATCTTCAGATGCTTTGGGTATTGATCCCAAGGTTGATGAATTGACCAAGTTGGTTAAGTCATTATTGCAAATATGGAAGGGTTAAATCTTGAAGAGAGACAAGCTAATAAAAATACTCAAGACTTTGGAAATATAAATCAGTTTAGAAGACCGAACGATACACCTCAAATTTTGCAGAGAGATCAGAGAAATAGAGAGGATCATAAAGTTCAAGCTCCTCTAGAGAGGTCCTACTGTTTCCCATGATACCGATAGTGCTATTGTCACTGAACTAGTTAGGATGTGCAAAAATCCGGAACAACTATAGATGTACCGAAAATAAAAATAGGTCTTAATGATCCTAATAGTCAAAGCAAGACCAACCGTGAGGGTCATTTTCCTCTTTATTTTTCACCTGCGCTAAGGAGGGTTGAGATGAAAGAATTTAGGGAAGGTGAAGCGTAGAGCGCATCTAGAATATATCCTTAGGATACCCAAAATAATAGGTTGGTCTCATTCAAGGAAGAAACCTCTGTGTTAAAAAAAAAACATCTCAGAAGTCCTGCAAATAATTTCAGAATGAAGAAAATCTCCCCCAATCAATTGTATAACATGCAAATTTGTTTAAAACTGGTATTGCCTAGATACACACTACCTCAAGAAAATCTTACTGCATGATTTCTGCATTATAACACAAAATAATAATAATAATAATTTACATATTTTAAATATGTAAATGTGACATAAAGATGTGGATTTCATTCCCTTGATTGATAAGGGAATATTCAAAAGACCTAAGATTGTCAGATAATAATAGTATACATATTTTAAATTAGTTTCAGAGTTTTAAGGAGTGTAAAACATGGAAGACAATGTGCAGATCATATGGAGTCTCCACGACAACAAGAAGACATGTGCCCGCTACAAGATTCTAGAGAGGGTCGACAACATAACTTATTTGGACATGTACAGAGGGAGGAGAAAGGAGAACAGTCTGATAGTGGCCCTCAAGGAGGTTCATGACTATCAAAGTTCTGGAGAGAGATTGAGGTGTTGCAGAGGCTTTCTGGGTGCCCCAATGTTGTGAGGCTATATGAGTGGTTTTGGAGTTTCTGCTTTCTTTCTGTAGCTAACTTTTGAACCTCTATGAAGATGCTTTTCATTTATGTCCTACGGAAAAACAACATAAGCTAGAAATTTATGTTTTCTTGTTATTATAAAAGAACTTACTACTAATGTAAACACAATGCCATTAATTATGCCGAAAGGTGTACACCTATTGACAATGGGCAGATTTAATAGTGGTTTAGTGCTTAATAAGTTTTTTATGGACATGATTAAATATGGCTGGAATATTCTTAGTAGTCACACAAAATAAATGGCTGTGATTTCAATCATTAACTTCCTAGCTATTATAAAGACATCTTTTTATGTGTTTACTTTTTAACATTTACCTAATCATATTTAAAAATTACTTTGATAGCTAACTGATTGCCACCTAAGTGATTAACATAAATTAAAATATTAACACCAGATAAATGAAGCACAACCGTTTATTTGTTAATTAATAATAAAATTTAATAAATTCTTTACCTGTCGGCATTCTCCAACTACTGTATTAGCGGCTATGCTAGTTGTAGCAAGGTATGTAATCCTGTTACTGTCTTGCAAGAGATGACTGAAGGATAGTTTACTGAAATTGCAGAACTTCAAAGCATTCATTAGAGTAAGTTGGATTCTAAATTTTTGTTTATAAACATATTAAAATAGTCAGATTAACACTACGTGCAAAAAATTATTTTTCCTCGAACAGATAACTCCATAAAGGATTATTTCTTACAAAGACAAGGAAGACATATGTTATGAAAACAATATATACATGTTTTATACACAAATATTAACTTAGGACTACACTGCAAATATTAACTTACACGTGTAATATTAATATGAACACGTTGTAGTCGATAATATTAAGACGAACACGCTGTAGTAGATAATATTAATATGAACACGCTCTAGCTAACACTAAAAGTTACACAAGGCATGAGAATAAGTGGTAAGATTTCCATGCCCACCCAGATCTAGAGTGACGTGTCAATGATGAGAGATAGGTGCGTTACATCATCCATATGATCCATATTTCTCTTCAAAATCAGAACACCGCAGAATATCCATGTCTATTTTTATCCAAATATATGTTTAGTAAAGTGAAGATTAACATGATTGTAAGTTAGTTTTATTAGCCATAGACTTTGATATCTCCACCATTAATATCATAGTTTTATTAGCCATACACTTTGACATCTCCACGATTAATATGATCTCATTTTTATAGATATATTTAGAATTAATATAATCTCATTTTTACAAGATACATTTACAATTAATATTTTGTTTCCTAAATGTTTATCATTTTACTTCTGTCTACAAAGTTGATATTATTTCTCAATATGTGTACCATAGCTTTTTTTTTTCAAAGACATAGGAAAAATAATGGGTCGAGAGCGGCATCCCATCACGACAATATTTTTTATAGTTCGATATGAACTCCTAGGGTGAACTGAGTAGTGTCATATTTGTACACCTTAGGCATAATGTTAATGTAGCAAACGCTTTATTCAATATTTAATAAGACTCTGCAATCAACATACCTGGTGTAATTGAGGGATAGTCGTCTGTTTAGTATTAAAAAATAATGTTGTTGTTTGAAGAATTCATCTTATGTTTGCCTATTCCGTATTGATATGATGCCATCAAAAAACCTTTCATAAGCAATGCTAACTCTCTAAATACCCACACGATAGATTTATTATATCATCTAGATAGATTTCTTATATTATCTCCTTTGCACTATGTTTACTTTAATGGATGCCTAAAGGTGGTGCAAGTTTAGGACGAGCTTGGAAATTGTGTTTTCGCTCAAAGTGGAGCATATAATTTGGGAATACAAAGTAGAGACAATGATTCTAGACAATCATCAACCCAATCCTCTAGCATGTTAATTCTCCTTTGCTTTGGTTCCAAAACATAGAAGCATAAATTAAACATAAGTGGAAAAGTTATCTTGATCCTACGCTTTATTGTGGTGGTTCTATCAGTCATAATAGCATTCCAAACCATGGTATCCATTATCACTCCGTAAATTTTCTTGGTCATGAAAGGAAAATTCAGAGGTAACCACAAACTAACTTGCAAATTGGAAACTAGCCCTTCCAATCCAGAGAGGGCTCTCTCCATTATAAATCAATGAATGAATGACTGGTTATCTAATCAAGAATAGTGGCTAGATCTTCAGTTAAGTAAGGATTTTAAAATATGGTGGTAGGATTGAGTGAAACGTCCATTGGGCATGGAGTCATAATAAAGAGATGTCAATAAAAGGTTTCCTAGACTGGTTAAATATGAATAATTTCACTCAAAGGAAAGATAGTTGGTTATCTAGTAGACATTAAATGTTGTATTATGGTGGTGGTAGAAAATAGAAATACAAATCAATTATAGTAAAGCATCTAACATAGGATGTATTTTACTACAATATTAGAAGACTAATGAAAAATATGAATGCAGAGATATAAAGCATCAACAAATGAATTCCATATCATAATGCTCATTCAAATATAGAATAAAAACATATTATGATTAACAAATAAAGAAAAACATTCATTGAAAAACAAACTGAAGATAAGCATCACAAGAATCTTTGAAACAAAAAATCCATGTACTTCTGTTGGAAACTTTTATTAACCTCCAGAAAAATATATACAACAACCAAGTAGTCTTTTATCTCAAGTCCCGAACCCCTTGATGCTCCTCTCTTCCATCATATATAGAGTAATATTACATTTTAGCTCAACAAGGTCGAAATCTTTAGGGTTTCCAAATTTAGAAGGAGTTACAACAAATTATAACAAACTAGAACTGATTCCTAGAATCTAGGGTTTTGTTTCTTGACTAATTTATACATACAAATCATAACAAAATATATGAATTCAGTGTAAAAATAGGTGTTCCTTCATGTCATCATAGTGATTTGGCATGATCTATCCAACT
Source organism: Picea mariana (assembly GCA_032191745.1). Classification (NCBI taxonomy): domain Eukaryota; kingdom Viridiplantae; phylum Streptophyta; class Pinopsida; order Pinales; family Pinaceae; genus Picea; species Picea mariana. The sequence continues at coordinate 83,764 of JASDQU010310009.1, read as the reverse complement.
GGTAGTCGAATAGGCTTTGTCTTAGGATGACTGTGTAATTTCGCAGCGCCCCGATGACAAATCACTGCAAAAACTATCTAAAATTTTGTAGATGATATTTTTTAATTTTCTTTGAAATGGTAATCTGGGCCAGGCCAATTTTTTTTCAGCATGTTAACAACATTATAATTCTCCTCAAAAGAAAAATTGAGCAAAACCCAATTCACGGTTTTTGAGAAAAAAACCAAAATGGTTGTAGGTGACGGTGGCTTGTTTCTTGAAAACTGTGAAGCATTTTTACCTAAAATTAAACATTATTGTTCATCTTACCCTGATGCATCTCCCCTAAGAATTTCATGACAAACTGGTGCGCGGTTTGGGAGATACGATGAAAATACACTTTCGTTGCAAAACTATTGCTATAGGAAATTTCGCAGCGTGCCTGTAATTCACTGCGAAATATATGTTTTTAATTATGTGCAATATGTTTGATGGTTTTGGCCTCTTCATAGGTAAAATATGGAAAAATGTGTGCCACCAAATCAGTGTTACATTGCTTTACTACTTTTGCAGTTTGCTCACTAGCCCTTCAACACTTTTGCAACGTGCCCTGTTTCACATTCGCTGCGAAACTGCTAGTGCTGCAAAACTGTGTTAACATTTAAAACTTGAGCCAATAGTCTCCCATTCTTCTTGATGATGATTGGACTATTGTAGTAGATGCATTTCAACCTTATATTGATCAACTATTCCTGCAAACTTCTAAGTTTCTTTGAAACCAAAATTGAAATAACCCTAGTTCTCATATGCGTGCAGAGGTTTTCTGCACATAAAGTCCTTTAACGTCCATTACTTCATTACCATCACTATTCTGTAACTAATTTTCACACTTTTCATCTTCTGATTTTGGAAAAAGGTTTCCAGTGCAGGTTCCACTTCATATTATAGGGGATGACTACAAAATAAAGGTTTAATATTGTAACCCTAGACAATGTTTAACACACACACACACACACACACACACACACACACACACACACACACACACACACACACACACACANACATATATATATATCAAGTCTTCAAGCCATATCTGAGCAATGGCATCAAAATATCACCAACTCACCTACTGGCTGCTTTTGCAAGGAGTGTTAGGTTACATTTGGACACCTTAATTTTCACAAGCTGTAATTCCTCTTTCAATGCTCTATTTTAGGACCAAAGAAACCCGCTCAATGAATCAAATGCACATTATATGGATGCTTCATCTTAAGGGCGAGTAAAGAGAAATTGTTTCCAAATTATATTTTCTTCTATGCACATAATTTCTCAAGAAAATATAACCAATTAATGAAATATCTCCTTATTTTATTGCTCCTCTTCTTTTGCTTCTCAGGTTCCATGATTGTTGGTGAAGATCAAAAAGATGATGGTGGGATTCGACAACAAATGGAGTTTTCACAGCTCAGTTTTGCAACGATGTGACAAAAATGATGTGATGCGAAATATTAGGAGCTTTTACAACGAGCTTCAAATTTATTAACTACAATACATAAAAGTACAGACTTGCTTTGAAATCTTAGGAAACCTTTCAACATGACATGATGTGACCTCTGAAACCAATTTTTTTTCCAATTCAACCTTTACTTTTTACCACGATGAATAGTACACTTAATCCCAGGAGCACATTATCATTTCAAAACCACAATTTTTTGCCAAGATTTTCATTTTTTTTTGAAAAAAATGATACAGTTACAACATTGGCTCCAACTGGGGATGTTTTCCTCCCTGCGAGGCAAAAAAGAACACATATACCATGTGCCTGTTCATACCATTCCAAACCTCAAAATGCTTCACTTATAACTTGTACCTATTCCAGACCTGTGAACTGCTTACTTATGTTGACAACTGAAAATCGGAACCAATCCCAAACTGAAATCCAAACTATTGCAAACCAAACTGAAACTATTGCTTTTTTATACAAGCTGAAAATTCAAAATAAAACCAAACTTCTCACTGCTAAAGTCAAACTGGAACTATAATCTGACCACACTATGCAAACTGAAGGAAATGCTTGAATCATCAAGCATCTAGATTATTTATGTACAAACCATCGTATTCTAACCCGTTGAACAAAATTGTTGGATCAAGTGATACAAAACTTCCAATGCAACCAATCAAGAAGCTGCTCAAGTAATTGGACTTCTTGATGATGCTTGAACAAAATCAAAAGAAGAAAAAATAATGGCAATGACAACTGATGATAAATTTTGTTTTTGCAGTAAAAACATGGTTGAAAGTTTAGATTGAAAAATTTCTCCAGATAATCAACTATAGGATCATAAAAATCATAGAAGCCATATTCTGTTTGTTGATCCTCAATGTATTATGCAATTTGATTATCATAGTTTGATTTTCCATGCGTGTTTTCTTTTTCAAATTCATGATCAAAACATTCCTCATGCTCAATATCAAAAGGCAAAGGGAACAATGTGTCTTTTTTCTTCTGCTAAAATGAAACTTCAAAAGAAAGACCCTGTAATGGAAGAATTTGGGATATTTCTTGATCTTCTAAAGCTTCAAGTCTTAACTCAATGTCCTTGGAAAACTCTTCTAAAAAGTGGATTTTATATTCAGAGCTACATTTGCATGACTTAAATAAGAAGAAAAAAATGAAGAAAAGTTTTCTTCCACTTCATCATCAATGCACATATCATTCCATTCTCTAAAACTTTGAATGGAATCAGGATCTGCCACAAAATATTTTTCCTCCATCCATGTTTCTAGAAAGATGATCCAAAAAGTTGAAAGAGATCTTATAGATTTGGCCGATAAACCTTCAACCCAACTTCTGCACTTTCCTTGGAATGAATCATAAATTTTTTTAATGAATACATCTTGATTTTTTACTTTAAGAAGCTTAGTAAAGTTATAGAAATTTGAAATATGTTTCAAAGTCAAACTCAAATCCTCTCCACTAAATTTTGGACCATTCCTTAAAAAATGTTCATCCTTGGGTAAAGGATTAAGAAAACTATAAATTTATGAAAAGTCCAAGCATGCATACCTTGAAATGATAGTAGCGCTGTCTGAGTCCCTCTTTAGTACAATGGAGTCACAAATGAATTCTTCCAACAATGAATCCTTCTACCAGTGGAGCCGCCATTAATGTTTTGAATTCAGGATTCTGCTAAAAATGGAGTCGCCAAGGTAAAATATACAACCAATCTCTATGTCTGACTCTCTTTTTATCCTCAGGAATCAAATCTGAAACAATAATACATTTCTCCCAGGGAAAATTTCACTCTCGTTCCCCGACAATGACACCAAAATGTTATCACTCTATAAATTTCCTTGGTTGTGAAAGGAAAATCCAGAGGTAACCACAAACCAACTTGTAGATTATAAACTATCCCTTCCAATTCAGACAGGTCTCTCTCTGTTATAACTCAATGAATGAATCACTGGTTATCTAATCAAGAACAATGGCTAGATATTCAGTTTAGTAAGGATTTTAAGATATGGTGGTAGGTTTGAGTGAAATATCCATTAGGCATGGCGTCATAATAAAAAGATGTCAATAAAAGGTTTCCCAGTTGGTTAAATATGAATACGTGCACTCAAAAGCAAGATAGATGGCTATATATAGAATATTAAATGTTGTAGTATGGTGGTGGTATAAAATAGAAATACAAATCAATTATAGTAAAGAATCTAACATAGGATGAATTTTACTACAATATTAGAAGACTGGTGCAAAATCTGAATGTAGAGATATAGAGCATCAACATATGAATTCCATATCATAACGCTCATTCAAATATAGAAGAAAAACATATTATGATTAACAAAGAAATAAAAACATTCACTAGAAAAATAGACTAAAGATAACCATCACAAGAATCTTGAAACAACAAATCCATCTACTTCTACTGGAAACTTTTATTAACCTCCAGAAAAACATATACAACAACCAAGGATTAATTTCTCTCAAGTCCCGAACCCCTTCACCCTCCTCTCTTTCATCATATATAGAGTAATATTACATCGTATCTTAAGAGGGTCCAAATATTTAGGTTTTCCAAATTTAGAAGGAGTTACAACAAATTATAACAAAATATAACTGATTCCTACAATCTAGGGTTTTGTTTCTTGACTAATTTATACATACAAATCATAACAAAATATATGAATTCGGTGGAAAAATAGGTGGTCCTTAACGTCATCATAATGATTTGGCATGATCTGTCCAGTTGGTAGTCGAATAGTCTTTGTCTTAGGATGACTGTGTAATTTCGCAGCGTCTTGGTGACAACTCATTGCAAAAACTGTCTAAAATTATGTAGATGATATTTTTTAATTTTATCTCAAATGGTAAACTAGGTCAGGCCAATTTTTTTTAATAAGGTTAAAAATATTATAATGCTCCTCCAAAAAACATTTGAGCAAAACCTAGTTCACGGTTTTCGAGAAAAAACCAAAATGACTATAGGTGATGGTGGTTCATTTCTCGAAAACCATGAAGTATTTTTACCTGAAATTAAATAGGATTGGGAATCTTACCTTGATTTATCTCCCCTAAAAATTTCATGACAAACGAGTGTACGGTTTGGGAGATATGATGAAAATACACTTTCGCTGCAAAACTGTTGTTACAGGAAATTTCACAGCGTGCTTGTAATTCGCTGCAAAATCTATGTTTTTAATTATGTGCAATCTGTATGATGGTTTTGGCCTCTGCATAGGTCAAATATGGAAAAATGTGTGCCACCAACTCATTGTTACATTGTTGTACTACTTTTGCATCTTTCTTACTGGCCCTTCAACACTTTTGCAGCGTGCCCTATTTCACAATCGTTGGGAAACTACTCGTGTTGCAAAATTGTCTTAACATTTAAAACTTGAGCCAATAGTATCCCATTCTTCTTGATGATGATTGGACTGTTGTAGGAGATGCATTTCAACCTTATATTGATCAGCTATTCCTGCAAAATTCTAAGTTTCTTTTGAAACCAAAATTGAAATAACCCTAGTTCTCATATGCATGCATAGGGTTTCTACATATAAACTCCTTTAATGTTTGTTAGTTCATTACCATCACTCTTTTGTAACTGATTTTCACACTTTTCATCTTCTGATTTTGGAAAAAAGTTTCCAGTGCAGGTTCCACTTCATACTATAGGTGAGGACTACAAAATTAAGGTTTAATATTGTAACCTAGACAATGTTTAGCAACACACACACACACACACACACACACACACACACACACACACACATATATATATATACATCAAAATATCGCCAACTCACTTACTGGTTGCTTTTGCAAGGAGTGTTAGGTTACATGTGGACACCTTACTTTTCACAAGATGCAATTCCTCTTTCAATGCTTTGTTTTAGGACAAAAGCAATCCACTCAACAAATCAAATTCACATTATATGGATGCTTCATCTTAAGGGCGAGTGAAGAGCAATTGTTTCCAGATTATATTGTCTTCTGTCCACATAATTTCTCAAGAAAAGATAACTAATGAATGAAATTTCTCCTTCCTTTATTGCTTCTCTTCTTTTGCTTCTCAGGTTCCAGTATTGTTGGTGAAGATCAAAAATATGAAGGAAGGATTCGACAACAAATAGAGTTTTCGCAGTGCAATTTTGTAGTGATGTGACATAAATGATGTGATGTTGCGAAATGTTAGGAGATTTTGCAGTGAGCTTCAAATTGATTAGCTACAAGACATAAAAGTACAGACTTGCTTTGAAATCTTAGGAAACATTTCAACATGACATGATGTGACCTATGAAACCAAAATTTTTGCCAATTCAACCTTTACTTTTTACCATGATGAATAGTACACTTAATCCCATGATCACATTGTCCTTTCAAAACCACAATTTTTTGCCAATATTTTCAATTTTTTTTGCAAAACATTATACATTGCCAACATTATCCAAGTTGAAAATCTAATTGCAAAATTTGAATCTTCCAAACAATGGTATTGAAGCTACAAATTTGAGTAAAACTCATTTTTTTACATTAGAGAGATTCATAGGTGTATCTTGATACTATTGATTTTTTATTATGAGCTGAGTTCCTCTGGAAATCCCTATGAAAATAAACCCCCAAAATACTCGATCCCTAAGCTAAGGGAAATTGGATACATGGAGGATGTAGTTTGAATCACATCACACCACTGGTGGAATATTGATCTGTATAAATCTGATTTGCTTCCTATCCCTTTTCCACACCTCCAAATGTATTATATCTGGAGACAAACAAAGAGGCAATAAACATAATGATTAAATTCATATGTTAGGGTTTTCATAAGTCCTCTATCTACACATTGGAAAATAAGGTAATGCATAGGTGTTTCATTAATCGAATATTATTGTACAGAGCTTTAGGGTTTGGATCTTATGATAAAGAGAGCCAATAATCGAAGAAATATTATTTCATAAATACACTTAATGCTTTGTTTATTTAAGTCAGCCTCATATTTTGTATAGTATTGACTTCCATAACAATTTCAAAATTATCATACAACAGGGACATCTCCACTGTAGTGGAACTTGTTTTGTTTATCTCACAAATTGTTTGTATATATCCATAATCATAGTATTGTATTCAATAGTTGATTTTAAAAATTCTATGTTATGCAACTATTTATTTAAATTATGCTTTTACTTTCCTAGCAACTTTCTCTAAAGATATAAATCAATAAAATATTTGGTGTTTTGTTTTACTCCTTGGTTTTGTTAGTTTATCCTGGGAATTACTCTACATTTTTCATATTATAATAGTTGCATCACATAAAAACCTAAATGGTGGACCAAGCTACAATTGGTAAAGCCTCTCAAAAGTAGTAAAAGGTTTCCAAGTCATAAACCGAATGGATTCCCTATTCCAAATAGTGTAAGCTCTAATTGGGACCTTTCATTGGGGAGGACCCCTATTGATTGTATAGGGCTAGTTTTCCCTTAAAAAAACATGTAAGTTATACATAACCTGACCCCATCTTGGGTCCACATATCTTGACTCAATCTGAATTCCATATGCCCCTGTAGTTCTTCTTGTTGCACTTGCCAAATCATCAATAGCATCATATAACATGACATATTTCATCATGTAGCCATGTATTCATTTTAAACATTCCATAACATCACTTATCACTTACAGTTCACTCATACATCAATATCGAGATATAGTTCAATCTACTCATAGGCCACAATAAGTCATCACATTATATAGAAAAATCTAGCTATCTCATACCATGACAAGGATATCAAAACATAAACCATAATATATATATGTACACATCAAGCAATAATCAAACCAAATCAATTCAAATGTCTAGATCACATCATCCATATGTATATTTTTCAACCAACTAGGTCATTCTTGTAACCAAAATGACCTAAGATAATAATCACCATATCAATGAAATAAAGTCAAAGCAAAAGAGAGAACTATAAACATGCAAATCTTACAATTAAAAATGATTCATAATTCATTAAATATATTGAAGTTCTAAAACAATTTAATTTATTTTCAAGATGATGGTTGATCCGGATTTTATGAGTAGAACGAAATGAATACATATTATTAACAAGTGCTTAACACAAAATAACAGAGATACAGTAAAACTAGTTTTCTATTCAATAACGAAATAAGTTGAAACTATAAAATGCAGCGGAAACAAGCTTGTTGGAATGGTGACGGCTTATCTCTGAGAAGAGATGTGACGACAATGCGCATTCCCAAGAAGAAGGTTACAATGAGGCTCTGAAGGCCTTTTTACAATAAGAAAGAATGCCAAAAACCCTATACATCCAAAAACCTAACCCTAGGAGATGAAGTGCCAAAAGTCATGTGGGCCCCATTTGGGTAAGTTAGTACATCAACTTCCTGGGGTCGTAACTTTTGCATACGATCTCCGTTTTAGGAATGTGATAGCCCATTGGAAAGGTATCATCGAGGATATTTATTTTGGGGGCTCAATGATTCCTTTGGCTATCATTGAGGATCTCGATCCCGAAAAACCTTCATTTAGGCCCTGAAAATGGCCCTGGAAGTTAAAATTGCTAAAAATAGTAAATTGCCAAAATGGTCAGAAAACTGTTTTGAGCCAGTTGGAAAAGGTGGGTGGCCACCGATATCCATATGGATCAATCCTCCCTCCTTAGGAAGCAATGGTGTCCATTGTGTTGAGGTCCCCCATCAGATGAGGAAATTTCTGTTGAATTTGGCCCTGGGTGAGCCACTTGCCTTGGTGCAGAAGCTTCCCTCCTTTGACGACTCGATAAAGTTGGATCCTTTGTTGCCGAGTGCCCTTAATCTGTTTGTCCAAAATCTAATCATTGGATGCCTGTTGTAGGCAGTCGGGGTTGAGATCTATTGGTGTCAGTTGTTCTGCTACTTCTGAGGTGTCCAATAATGGTGGGAAATAAGGGAGAAGGAGATCCATGTTGAACACTGGGTGCAGACCAAGGAAAGGAGGAATGTTGAGCTCAAAATCATTATCCCCCACGGCCTTGGTGATAGTGTACGACCCATAATAGAGTGGGTGAAGCTTTCGATGGGGTCCTTTAAGGCGTTCTTTCTGCAAGTGCAACCAAACTTTGTCGCCCACCTGAAACTTATGTGGCACCTGATGTTGATCATGGCGCTATTTGTACTTGTCATTGGACTTTTGTAGGATATCTTAAACCTATTGGTAGATGTGCTGGATCCACTCAATGAACTGGGTGGCTTTGTCAGCTTCAGTTGGAGCAGGAGAAGAGTCGGTCGAGGTGACCGCAAGGGGAAGTGCAACATCTATGGATCCCAATGGTTGGAATCCCAACCCCACTTGAAAGGGGCTGTGGCCGGTTGAGATATGTAGGGATCAGTTGTAGCTATGCTGGACATAGAGAAGGATCTCATCCCATGTGCGAGGGTGCTTTGAATTATACATGTGAAGGATATGCACAATCATTCAATTTACAAGCTCAGTTTGGCTATCTGTCTGGGGGTGGAAGGTCGTGGATCTGGTGAGCTTGGTGTCCAGCAGTGACCAGAGGCTCAACTAGAATGTGATGAGAAATCAACTATCCCGATCTGAGACAATGTTTTGTGGGATTCCAAAATGTACCCAGACTCATTCAAAGAAGAGATTGGCAGTGGCCTCTACTGTGATTCTCTTCTTGCAGGCAACCATAATCGCCATCTTAGAAAAGCGATCAACAACCACAAAAACACATTCATTTCCCCGCTTGGTGGACGGGAGGCCCGACATGTAGTCCATTGATATGGATTCCCATGGCCTGTCAGGAGTAGGAAGAGGGGTGTACAGGCCCTATTTCTTAGTGGTCGGTTTGGCAATAGCATAGGTAGTGCAAGACCTGATATACTTGCTGACCTCCTACCGAAGTTTCAGCCAGTAGAAATGTTTCTGTAGCATCGCCAATGTCTTTTCAATGCTGAAGTGTCCTACCACCCGACTTTAGTGGGCTTCCCAGATCAGCTTCACTCGCTCACTTGATGGAACACAGATATGGCCTAGATGACAAAACAACCCATCTTGAAGATGGAAATTATTGACAACTGCGTTTGCACCCAACATTTGGTAGGTGGTGGCGAAGTCAGGGTCTGTCTCATAGAGTTGGGGCCATCTAGATGTCTCATGGCCGCAAGAGTCTAGCACCATGGTGAGTGCCATGACTGGCGGTCTACTGAGGCAATCAACGACACGATTGGTGCTTCCTGTTTTATACTTGATGTTGAGGTGGGATTGCTGCAAGTATGTGGACCACTTTTGATGGCGGTCATTCTGTAATTTTCCATGTGTCTGCATGAACTGTAGTGGCTTATGATCAGTGTGGATGACTGTCTCCTTCCCAAGAATGTAATGTCTCGACTGGCGGCATGCTTGCACAATGGAGTACATTTCTTTGTCATAAGTAGGGTACTTACAGACAGTATCTGACAGTGTCTCACTATGATAGGCCATGGGGTGGCCATGTTGAGTGAGAACGGTGCCCACAGCATAGTCTGAAGCATCTGTCTCGATCTCAAAAGGATGTTGCAGGTCTGGTAATGAAATTACTGGGGCTGAGCACAAGCGCTGCTTCAAATCATCGAATGCTTGTTGTTGGGACTGGCCCCACGCAAATTTTTCCTTACCACCACCCCTATTTATTTGGCTGAGGGCCCATGCAATATGGGAGAAACCTAACACGAACCCGTGGTAGAAATTGGCAAGGCCCAAGAAGCTCCGAAGCTCAGTGAGTGTTGTTGGGGCTGGCCAGTCACGAATGACTTGGATCTTGGCTGGATCCACATGTACGCCATGCTAATCAATGATGTATCCTAGGTAATGGACCCTGTCCATGTCAAAGGAGCATTTTTCCAAGTTGGCGTATAGCTTGTGCTGCCGCAGGGTGTGCAGAACCTGCTGAATATGATGCAAGTGTTCAGCCCAAGTCTTGCTGTAAATTAGAATGTCATCCAAACACACCACTACAAATGTATTGGTGAATGGTCGTAGGATATCGTCCATCATCCTCATGAAAGTGGCTGGAGCATTTATCAAACCAAAGGGCATGACCAACCATTCAAAAAGGCCTTCCTTTTACTTAAAGGAGGTCTTCCATACATCTATATGTTCTATCAGGACCTGGTGGTAGCCAGACTTCAGATTAATCTTATTGAAGTATTTGGCACCCGTGAGTTGATCAAGGAGGTCATCGATTCGGGGAATCAGGTACCAGTTCCTGACTGTGATTTTATTCGGAGCCCGGTAATCAATACAGAGTCGCCAGGTTCCATCTTTCTTTTGTACCAGCATGATTGGGCTCCCACAAGGTGATGAGCTGGGGCAGATGTGCCCCTTGTGGAGCAGTTCTTGGATCTGTCGCTTGATCTCCTCATTCTCTAAAAAAGAGCGACGATAGACTGGCCTATTGGGTAGCTGTGCGTCAGGGGTCAGATCAATGGGGTGCTTGACCTGGCAATGTAGAGGCACCCCTAGAGGTGAGGAGAAGATATCCGAGTATTCTTCCACAACCTTATCTACTTTCTTCTGCTGTGTGGAGAGGTCGGCCACAGAGACCCTGGATGTGATTGTGATCTTTCTCTTATTCTGAGAGCGAATCATGAAGAAGACAAACTTCCTCGTCTGAGAGATGACCTTCTTGCATTGCTTGGTCGAGGTCAAGGAAATAACACTAGGTGGGACTACCTCGAGTATCCTGTACAATTTCCTATTCAAAGTAATAATAACACTATGAGGCCTAGACTCATATACAACATGATGTTTCCATAAATAAGGTTGGCCCAAAAGAACATCAAAAACTTCGAGAGGAGCAACATCACACAATACCTCATCTTTGAAGGGCTTGATGTCGCATGATAATCGACACTGTTGGCTAACGTGGAGATCGCTTCCTTGGCAGAGCCATCCAATGGTGTACATTTGTGGGTGCGACATTGTTGGCAGGGTCAGCCACTTGACGACCTCTGCTGAAATGAGGTTCTTCTGGCTACCGCTATCAACGATGATGTGAAATGGGGTGCCTTTTACCCACATCTGTGAATGGAAGAGGCACTCTTCTTCTTCTGGCTCATTTGGTTCACCAGGCTGGAGCTTGGTGGTAGCAACAATGGCACTGGGTTCCGCATCAATGATCTGTCTTCCCCTTTCTATTTTTGGCTCAGAGTCATAATCTGCATCCGATTCAGAGCAACAGTCAGCAGTGTTATTCCAAGGGCTCTTATGGAAGTCATACCACTTCCCGATATCTTTCTTTGTCTTTCTGGTGTCCTTCTTTGCTTGCGGCTTGGACTGGTTGTCCTAATACTGTCCATCTTTTCTCTGTCCTTTGTTCGGTGGGTTGGGGCTGCCCTTTCTTGGCTTTTGTTGTGAGGTGTTCCTAGGCCCAAATTGCCATGTCTTTTGTTTGAGCTTCTGCTCGATTTTGATGGCATATCGGTAGGCCGCGCCTAAGGATGAGATGTCTAGAAATTCCATTTTAGTATGGATGTATCTACTTGAGCACCATATGTCGTTCCGAATCTTTGATACCCAATTTGGTGCGCAAGGTATGGAAGATATTTGTGCAATATGGCACTGCTTGGTCTCTTTCTTGCTGCAGTGTGGTCCATTTGGTATACAGGTCGTCATAACTTCTGATAGGGTAGTATTGTTCCTTAATAGCATCCCTGAAGGATTCCCAGGTGGTGATGACTGAAAATAATGAGGTTTCCTCTGTCTCCTTTTGCTCATAGAAAGTTTCCCACCAATCTTTGACATGGGGAACGACTTTGAGGAGCGCAAAAGTAATCTTTTCTTTATTCAAAAAGTTATGGACAGAAAAATACCCTTCTAGTAGATTCAACCACTTGTCTACAACATCTACATCTATCCGGCCTTCAAATATAGGAATATCAAAGTTTATTTGTACCTTGAAGGGGGCGGCGCCTCCGTTCGAAGAAGATGCATCGCCTGTTCGTAGCCGCCGAAGGATTTGCGTGAAACTATCCATCATCTTGTTCCTCTATTGCGTGAGGGATTCCTCAATCAACAGTTTGAAAGGATCTCTTGTCTCATCATCTTTATTTTCTCCTACCATGGGAGGTTTCTTGGGCGTGAGAGAGTTTCTTTCCTCAAGAGAAACAAGCTCGAGACCCAACTCTTTGTACTCCGACCTTGTTGGGGACATGCATTAAGACGACAAGGAGCAGACTACTCTGATACCACTGATCCAAATTTTATGAGCAAAACGAAATGAATACAAATTATTAAGATGTGCTTAACACAAAATAATAGAGATACAATAAAACTGGTTTTCTATTCAATAACGAAATAAGATGAAACTGTAAAATGCAGCGGAAACAAGCTTGCTGGAATGGTGGCGGCTTATCTCTGAGAAGAGATGTGACGACAACGTGCATTCCCAAGAAGAAGGTTACAATGAGGCTCTGAAGGCATTTTTACAATAAGCAAGAATGCCAAAAACCCTAGACATCCAAAAACCTAACCCTAGGAGATAAAGCGCCAAAAGTCATGTGGGCCCCTTTTGGGTAAGTTAGTACATCAACTTCCCGAGGTCGCAACTTTTGCATACGATCTCCGTTTTAGGCGTGTGATAGCCTGTTGGAAAGGTATCGTTGAGGAGATTCATTTTGGAGGCTCAATGATTCCTTTGGCTATCATTGAGGAGCTCGATCCCAAAATACCTTCATTTAGGCCCTCAAAATGGCCCCGAAAGTTAAAACTGTTAAAAATAGTAAATTGCCAAAATTGTCAGAAAACTGTTTTGAGCCTGTTGGAAAAGGTGGGTGGCCACCAATATCCATGTGGATCAATGGTTGTAAATGATTGTTAAATTTTAACATCCAACATTATAAAAAGGATAAAAAAATATAATTTTCCAGTTGAAGGTAACCATATATATGGTTATCTATAATTATGACAATTATGACACGCCAATGATGTAAATGTTGAAATAAAATATATACATATCACTCTTCATTGCCATCAACTTGATTATGTTCCTTCATTGACATGATAACATTGTTATTCTTAGGAAGATGTTTTTATCTCGTCTCATGTCTTAGTACAAACAATCAATTCCTATCCAACACATTCGAGTAAAAAAACACTTGGTTGCAATTTTTTGGGAAAACATAAGGATTCTTATTTTCATCCCATGTCCTTTTAGAATTGATACATATTAGTCCACTATCATGATCTTACTTTATGATACTTCATTCGAAGGTATCCCTGTTACAAGTAAAATCTCTCTATGGCTAGGGGCAAACCACAACAGACATAACAACACCCATAAATAAAATCTAATATCAAGTATGCTATATAAATGAAATTCTATCGAGACAAGGATAAGATCATGCCTCGTCTGGACATTCGAAGAAGACCACCATTGAGCACGCAAACCAAATATTTATACCTGCAACTTGTCCTAAAAAACCAAGATACACAAGCATATGGTGATAATATATAATGTCAACATATAAATTAGAATAATCCATTAACATACATGACACATATGTACATGGAAAGTAATTCAAATATTTGCAAGATATGAATTGGATGATAAAATAATATTTCTATTAAAGTAATCAACATAAGTACATAGGTGACAAACTTTTGTAATGACACATATCAGAACAGAGAAAATAAGTCCCTCTAGATGGGCCTCCACCACTTAAATCCTCCACAAAGGTAAGCTCATATATAAGAGTTAATGAGGTTCTCCATCACAAAGAAGGAAGAGCTTGGGGGATGAACACAAGAAGTTCGGGATTTCAAGGACAAAGGGATGTAGGCTTAATATGAAGTGAAATTTCTCCAGAGTGTCTTTTCTCTCAATGGTGAATTGTCTATTAGTTCTGGATATGGCTCAATTTATAGCCTCCAAATGGAACTGAAGGGCCAAGTCAAAGCGTTTCCAGTATATGGAAGGTCAAGGATCATGGATCTAGTGACATGGCATGGAAACCCAACATAATTTTTAATTTTTGAGCACCAAACCCGATGTATGTGGGCTGTAGTGGAGAAACTTGCATATACGCTTGTTGTATAACTAATAGGGCGCATATATGTACAAAAATGTACATTTTTTTCTCTGGAGTGAACAAAAAAAGGGGACTTCCAGTTTGCAGAGGGAAATGGAATACCATCCAAGCAAGCTACATGGAGTGAGGAAACAATTGTTGTAACAAATGCCCCCTAATATGTGAGTTCAAAGGAATATCTGCAATGGTTTAAATATATTATAATTCCCAGAAGTGGAGTAATGAAGAATCAGCTGGAAGTACTAGTTACTCATGAGAATATTACAATCCATAATGAATTTGTACACATGGCTTCCAATCTGAATTAAATTGCAAATACATGTGGATATATATCAAAGAGTTGTTCATGGCCATGAATATGCAATACAAAGTGGACATATTCCATAGGATGTCATAGTCACGAACAAGACACAATGGATTCCAATCTCAAAATCAACTGAAGATATCTGTATGCAATAGAGTACAATCTGATCTCCATGATCATCGAAGTCATATAGGTACTGGTCCAATGAAATACAACAACAGATAAGGGATGTTACTACTGTAAGATGGAGGTCTTCTACACTATCTGCCTAAGGTGAAAGTCTACATTATGTGAATAGAAGAGTTGAGGTCAAACACAATGATACTTCGTTTGATTACCGATCATTAAGGTATATTGTTAACAAATGCGAGACAACCCACCAATAATTAAAGTAGGTTTCAAGGCACTAAGTACATTCCACAAGTGTGAATAAGGGTGTTGAGGTCGAACACTTGAAGAATCCATCTATCAGGAGACATTGATGTATTCCCAACTATTTATGGTGGGAAAACCTACCATTGATGATTGTAAACCTCTAGGTACTCATAGGACTCTACGTCTCGTTTCTAGAATAGATGAGCTGAATTCGATGGAAGGAGACCCACTGAAAGGAGATCATTAAGGAATCTCTCATAATCTAGCATGAGGTACAAAGAAATATCTTCATGATTAGGAGGATCTCACATGAATAAGATGTTCATGAACAAATGACCATGTGTGTCCCTCGCATGCACCAGATGCAAGTTGTGCATGAAAGGGACCCTCTAAATAGAAACCGATAAAGAAAATTGTTAACAAAGGTGAGAAAACCACCAATAGGGATAATGGAATCCAATACACTACACAAATCCCAATGTGTGAATATATTCCTTACCTTCGAACATAATGGAAACCCCCCAGTCAGCGACCAATGAGGAAATTCCATCTGTTTGGTTCAAGGTTACCTACCAATGATGAAAGTAGGCCTAGGGTACGATGTAGGACAACAACTTCATGTGATTCTAAGATACACTGAGGGTATGGATGACATGCAAAGTCAAGAGTTATGAGAAATGGCCGATATAGGATTTAAACTTCCTTTGAACAAGAGCATGAGACATATGGATAACTCATGCAACATAGACTTGATAATGATCATTGATAAAAGTTTGCGACGTAGGAGGCATCAAAAAAAACTCCATAGGGATTGGAAGAATAACCATTTAGAGGATTAAACTCTAAGTAACGAGCTCAGCTTCCTAAGGTCATGCTAAACCCAAACTTTGGATGAAAATGGACTCAAAAGTTTGTGCTCTATTCAAATGTGCCACGACTACTTCCGATAAGAGATAATATTCTTTTCCCGCCTGTATTTTTTTTGGTTTTCATAGGCCAAGAAATGTTATGATACAGGAGAGGAAATGAGTGTCGTGAGTAAGAAACTATTTCCAAGAAGTGGAACATACCTATTCTTAATGCAAGGAAGTGCATGCGGGGTGTGGACACTCAGGGGGATGTTTCCTCTACGGGTAAAGGGTGTCAAGATGCAAAGGATATATGGAAGGCACTGCTTGTCTAGTGATGCAAATTGTCGAGGCAAGACGCTTATAAAAAAAAAGTGGGAACCAACAATAGGCTCAACAATGCAAGCAGGATGATTGAATGTGATTACAACTTAACTCGAAAATGTACTTTTTCATAGATTTAGTCCCCTAGGCCCAAAAAAGTATAAAATAATACCTAGGAGAACTCTTCTAACCAATGGTGACTAGAGTATTCATTTTTCATAAGTAGTATACTTGGTTCGAAAAATTGCTAAACTTATACCAAATAGACTTCCTTTAAAAACCATTTAACGAGTGTGAAAAAGAAAAGTTCAGTCAATAATCTTTTCATTTTTTCAAGAGTTAGAAGAGAGATTAACCAAGACTCGGGGAGAGTCCTATAGGTAATAGTCAGAATTCTTGTGAGTAAGAAAATGGGGTTCGAACAAAAAGTCATGTTGGGACTATAAAGGAACTCCCTATCCTATGGAATAACTTCTGCATGGGCACCAAATGATAAAAAAGGTTATAACTAGGGCACCCATGTTTGGTAAGTCTCTAACACTTAATAACGACACTTCTAGTAGCAATCAGAAGGTTCTATGTCGCTAAGAAATCGGTTCGTACCTAGGGTGTATGGATCACGGTCATAGGACGATGCAAGAATGCAAAGTGGAATGAAAACCTATCCTATATGTCAGTGTCAGAATATACTTGTTGAAGGCATGAATGGGTGATAAGATGCTAGAAATACATAAAAAACCTTGGACAAAACCACTTAAAACCAAGTCTTTCCACTGTGCTATTAGTCGATAAGGCTAAAAATAGAAAAGATAGGGTAAAACTATACAAAGTGGGTAAAAATATTATTATAATAGTAAAAATAAGAAATTTTACCATACCATTTGAGTTTTTCACCCACATAGTGCTTTTTAGGCCATTTTACCCACAATCTTCTGGTGGCGATTGTGGGAGATACAATCAAAATAATCAACAACCATCTGGACCAAGTAAGTACCCATATAATTTTCTTCCATTTCAATGGGTTACATTTAAGTTTTAGTACTCATTTTTTGAGTATTAGAGGTCGTTACATGGAAACTAGGGTTTACGTGGGTGATAGATCATCGGGTCGCGTATACGACCCCATATACGTAGGAAAAGTGAAGCTTGCACATGTATATGAATCCCTATACATGAATGTCATAATTTTAGCACACATACAAGTCCATGAACGAGTTTTTTAAATAGTTTAACTCAAAAAATGATTTTTCCTTTGTAGGATGGTTATTGAATGGAGGGAAAAGGACCATGAGGAGATAGATGCAACAATGGGAAGAGATGCAAGGGCCCAACAAGATTTGAAATGATGTAGCCTTTATAAATTTTTGGATCTCAAAGGAATGAGGGCTCATGTGAGGTTGCTCCAGTTACTGGTAAACTATTGGGATCTAGAGATAGAGTCCTTCAATCTCAATGGGAAACCATTGAGGATTGAAGTGGACGACATATAATTTATCATAGGATTGTCTCACTGGGGCGAGGTGGTATGACTATGGAGGAGTACATTGCCACCCACTGTGTTGAAGACATGGATAAAGTAGGGAGCCAACTCCCTATCAGGGCGATTGAGAACCCGAGTCTAAAGATCGTCATGCTTGTACTCACATAGATTTCAGGGTCGACCTCATTACACCAGGTATCAAGGCCACTCATGTTATATGTAGTGGAGTGTTTAATACCCACTGCTTATGACTGGTGTACCTCACTTATGGACAACATGAAGAACCAATTGATGGATTGCAAACAAGGGAAAATGAGGAATTTCAGATTTGCATCCATACTTTGTAGTTTTTTCTTTGAGAGGGTTTCTGGCTTGAGCCATAGAGTAGATATTACTCCACACATACTCTTCTATCCAACAATGTCACAGTGGACCAACGTGATGAGGTAGCTAGGAGGTGGTAGGGTGTAAATGCCCTACAATGATGAGCTCTTTTTATGGTGGTGCTGACAGGTCATAGCCATTGACAACTATCCTTATAGAGGGATTGACTACAGAGGGGACCATTACATGCCACTGCTACCAAGTTCTGCCTACGGTGATATTGGTAAGAAATTATTTTTATATATTTCATTTTTTTTGTTTTCCAATTTTGATAAAGGAAAAATAAAACCAAAAATATTTTTGTATGGTATAAAGTATTAGCAATTGCTTTTTTACGCAGATGTAGGTACGCAACGACCAGAGGGATTCCCACAACATCGTTGAAGGGGTCGAGGAGATGAGATAGTAGGCAAGGACATATAGAGAGTGCTACAGAATGTACAGGGGAACTTGACTCGATTGAAGTACATGCTTCCTATGGTTCAAATGGAGGATCTGCTAGAGGTGATGCAACAACAGGTGGTGGGTGTACCCCATGTGTGGGTGCAACTCTTCCAACATCTTGCAAACACCGTAATGTGCTATCATGATATGCATCTGAAACCACATGCATTGATGCCATGGTTATGCTATGTACCAGCCATATATGCATTTTTGAGGGTGTGAGCCCCATTTTGTACTATGATACCATATTTTTTTAACTTGAAATGATGAAATATAAAAATTTTGGTCTTCGAATTTACTTACATATGTTACAATGTATAAAAATATGAATTTTTTTCTTTACTTAGTTATGTGACAAATGCCAATCTAAAATGAAATTAGCATAAACATCGGATACTTGATTATAACTTCTAGGGATGTGATTATAAGTAAGGAAATAAAAGTATTGTTCAAAAAGTCGTACTCGTAGGAATCATCGGAGTAGAGTAGGATCTCTCACATGGTAACTATCATTCAACTGACATAGGACCAACTAGGAGACTAGGTGAACTTCTAAAGATTGAACATGATGTTAAATGGCATCACGTAATAGCTCTATAATGATGCTATACTCAACCACATTATTCGTTGATGGCTCCAGATGAACACCACCTGAAGACACTAGTTGACCCTCAGTTGAGTAAATGACCCAAGTGGCAGAAGCCATGTTCCACATATGACAACTGGCACCATACATGAATCCTAAGTAAACCAAACATTCCATTGACATCTGCCAACCAAGGGGTAAACTCAATAAGAAATCCGATGACACAAAGAAAATATAAAAAAGTATATACATTAAGATACACTAGTATACAGAGGTCACACACTGTTGGTTCTGGAGCCTGATTATCTTCCTGATTTAGAGGTCTTTTACTTTCAGCCGTGTTTATACCCCATGAAGTATTTACACCCCAGAAGTATGTACACTCTTCCACGCGGGGGAGTGCAGAGGGGGGGTACCCCATCTGCAAGGTTCGGGGGGGCTATCCCCCCGACTGGGGGGTCTGGGGGCAAGCGGGCCCCGAGTGGGGGTTCGGGGGCGAAGCCCCCGAAGCAAAAATTGCCTTGTAAAAGTATATTGTAATTTCATTGTAAATCTGGACCGTTCATTATAAGGTAACAGATCTAACGATAGAGATTATGTTAGGGTTTTTTGCCCTAGAAGGCAACCCTCTTTTATGAGGGAAATGTATTGTGGCTATGTATGTTGGCAAGTATTGTATTCTGAGAGAGGAGATTGTGAGAGAAAGAAGAGGAAGTTACAACAGGTTTTGTTGTAGGTTGTATCCCTTCATTTTGCTGGATAATAATAAAGAAAGGACCTGGCAATTTCTCTGGTGGACGTAGCCCACACTGGGTGAACCACGCAAA
>JASDQU010310009.1:0-63532 GCA_032191745.1 Picea mariana | reverse complement strand
AGGTGATAAAGATAGCAGGAGGAGCACCACAGGGTATATTTTTACTATAGGTGGAACAAAAATAAGTTGGATTTCGAAACTGCAAAAGGTTGTTGCACTTTCAACAACAGAGGCAGAGTATGTTGCTGCTACAGAGGCTAGTAAAGAGATGATTTGGTTACAAATGTTTATGGAGGAATTGGGAAAGAAGCAGGAGAACAACATGTTGTACTATGACAGTCAGAGTGCCATTCACCTTGGAAAGAACTTAGCCTTCCATTCGAAGACTAAGCATATACAATTGAGGTACCACTTCATACGATCTGCCTTGGAAGATGGACAATTGAAGCTGGAAAAGATACACACTAGCCATAATCCTGCAGACATGTTAACAAAGGGAGTAACCAGGGAGAAACTGAGTTCCTCCTCAGTTTCAGTTGGTCTTCAAGAATGAAGATGAAGATGAGAAATTTTCCAGGTCCAAGAAGGTTCATATTCTAGCATATACAACAGCGATGGAGTTGTTGAGATCAGTCTCCAAGTGGGAGATTGTTGGTTGTGGAGCCTAATTATCTTCTTGATTTAGAGGTCTTTTACTTTCAACCGTGTTTATACCCCATGAAGTATTTACACCCTAGAAGCATGTACACTCTTCCATGCGGGGGAGTGTAGAGGGGGGTACCCCCTCTGCGGGGTCTGGGGGGGCTATCCCCCGGGCTGGGGGGTCTGGGGGCAAGCAGGGGTTCGGGGGCGAAGCCCCCAAAGAAAAAATTTCCTTGTAAAAGTATATTGTAATGTCATTGTAAATATTGATCGTTCATTATAAGGTCGCAGATCTAACGATAGAGATTATGTTAGGGTTTTTTTCCCTAGAAGGCAACCCTCTTTTATGAGGGAAATGTATTGCGACTATGTATGTTGGCAAGTATTGTATTCTGAGAGACGAGAATGTGAGAGAAAGAAGAGGAAGTTACAGCGGGTTTTGCTGTAGGTTGTATCCCTTCATTTTGCTGGATAATAATAAAGAAAGGACCTGGCAATTTCTCTGGTGGACGTAGCCCACACTGGGTGAACCACGTAAATCTATGTCTCTCTTGTATTGTGTATCTTCTGTGTTTTGTTTCCGCATTTGTTTTATTTTATTGCTCCGCGGTCCTGTTTTTCTAACACACATGAGTTTGAGGGCTCAAGCGTAATACCTTTTAAGGTAGGGCCCATTTATGGGCTCATCCAGTATATTCCCCTCATAATATTCTAATTCATAGGGTCCTTTCTCTAGGACATGTCACACGATATAAGGACCGTGCCACATGGGGTTGAACTTACCTTCCCCCAATTATTGTTTGGCTTGGTCATAAAGGAGAACCAAGTCACCCTCAATATATTGTTGGGGACAGACATAATTATCATATTGGACCTTGACACGTCGTTTATTCGCTTCGATAACCATAAAGGCATCTTGACACTGCTCATAGAGGTGCTCTAGGTGGACGAGGTGTTCCTCAAGATCGAATGTGTCAGGTAGGAGCTCAATTGCTAGTTTAAGGGAAGGGATGTCACATTTAATTGGAAGAATCGACTCCACACTGTGTACTAACTAAAAATGAGAGAAACCAGTGGAAGTCTTTACCATGGTTTGGTATGCCCAAAGTGTAGGGTAAAGCATCACATTCCAGTCAGATTTACTCTGGTTGACAGTTTTTTTCAAAATGGCCTTGAGAGATTTATTCACCACCTCGACTTGCCCATTTTCTTGGAGATAATAAGGAGGAGAATGACCATGTTTAAACCCAGTTTTGATGCTAACTCTTTCATCATTTCATTCTGAAAGTCACTTCCATGATCAATAAAAATCTCTTTTAGGATTCTAAACCAGGCTATAATTCGGTTGAACATGAAGAATGTTGCAGTCTTACCATAAAATTTAACGATAGGCATGGCCTATACCCATTTAGTAAAATATCCATGACCACGATAATATGTTGGTGCCCCCTAGTCAAGGCTGGGTTGTAGTCCATAAAACACACCCCCACTTGGTGAAAGGACCAAAGGTAATGAATGGGTGAAGAGGGGTTGGGTACAAGCACATTTTCTGAGCAAACACTTGTCAAGGGTGACACTTCTTGACTACTTCAATGCAATTCTTAAAAATTTACAGCCAAAAATAATCGACTTGTAATTTTTTTTGGGTTGTCACAAGACAAGATAAATGACCACCACATGACCCACTGTGAAATTCATTGAGAACAAATTTATCTTCGTCATGAGTCAATCAACAACGTAATATGTTATCCACCTCTCGACAATACAAAGTGTCGTCGATAATAAGGTAGTTCTTAGCCTGATGACGTATACGTCGTCGATCGTCTCTCGAAAGATGTTGGGGTAGCTTCAAGGTTTAAAGGTAGATAAAAATGTCTCTATACCATGGGTTTGAAGACTATATAACGAAATTATGTTCATCCGTGAAAAAATCATCATGAAAAATTTCCTCATCTAGTCGAGGGAAGTCTGACATCAATTCGACAAAAACTAGCGATTTCTTAGATTTTGTGGAAGAAAAATTGAGATCAAATTCTTGCAAAATAACAATCCACTTATTGTATTTTCCCTTATGATACGCCTGGTAAGGATGTAATGAAATGGATTGATATCCACAACTACGATAGTTTTGCACAGTAAGATATAATGATGTAACCTTTGACCGCATGTACAATGGCCAAGGCCAACTTCTCTATGTGAGAGTATTTAAGTTCAATACCAACCAGGTTTTGATTGAGATAGTAAAAAATGTTCTCATGGTTCTCATCATCCTCCTGAACTAGTACCATACCAACCGTCCCTTCATACATGACTATATAAAGCAAATAGTCTCTACTGTAATCTGGGGGCTTCAACAGAGGTGTCGATACCAAGGATTTATTAAGAGAATCAAAGGATTTATGGGCTCTCTCATCCCATACAAACAGAGTGTCCTTCTTCAAAAGACACATGAAACCTTTATTTAAATTGGCATATTTCACTATGAAATGATGCAGGAAGTTAGCCTTCCCCTGTAAACCTTGAAGTTGTCAAATGTTTCACAAGGGAGGAAACCGAAGTATTGCCTCAACCTTCATAGGATTCATCATGATCCCATTCTCAGACACTATGAATCCGAAAAGACGACCAGACCTAATGAAAAATATGAACTTGTGAGGGTTCAAATGAATGCGATAATAATGACATCTCTCAAATACTAGTCGAAGGTGAGTTGAGTGATATACCCTCTTGTGAGAGTGAGTAGCGAGATCATCTAGGTAAGCTTCAATGATATGCTTAAGATCGTGAAACGAAAAGGTCATGGCACGTTGGAAGGCCACTCCAAAGTTTTTAAGGATGAAAGGCATTTTCTTGTATGCAAAGGTACCCCAAGAACAAATAAACTCTATCTTGTGTTGATCCTCGAGGTTGATCTGAAATTGATTATACCTTGAAAATACGTCCATAAAGGAAAAGACTTCGCTTCCTGTACACTCGTCGAATTTGGTCAATTAAAGAAGTGGGGAAGTTATCTTTAGGACATGCCTTGTTTAGGTCTCTAAAATACATACACACAAGGACAACTCCTTGATTTTTATGGGAACGGGATTGGACACCCATTCGATTAGGGGAACTAGGTAGATGAAACCAACATTAAGTAACTTCTCTACTTCTACCTTAATAGCGAGGGAATTCGTAGGATTAACAACTCTAACATGTTTCCAAATAGGTTTAGCATTCAGATAGGTTTTAATTTCATGTTCGATAATGTTGGGGTCGATCCCTGGCATATATTCATACAAACAAGAAAATACATCTTAGAATTCCTTGAAGAGATAATTGTATATCTAAATTTCTTCAGGTGAACAATCCACACCAATATATACGTTCTTGATTTTACCAGGGGTACAAGAGATGTCGATCGCGGCAGTAGGAGAAATATTTGCCATTTTTCCTTCAGCATAAATTCCATTCATATCTAATGGAACCACAGTGTGATCGAACATCTCACTCAAGGTGGATATAAAGTAATCATGTTTGATCCTAACAAGCTCTGGGAGAAAACAGGATCGATGATGCATATTGTCCGAAGGACTATCAGGACTAGACATTGCTTCTAAGATGGCTTCATCTGAGGGTAAAGTATTGTCGAGGAAATCATGTGAACAAGATGATTGAGCTGCCCATATGGGCTCTAAAATTGGATCCACCTTGTCCATCCACGAGGAGGAAGGATTTGGGTCAACAATAGTATCTAGAATAGCCTGATACACAACTTCTACTGCTGACAATGGAATTGCCATCCCAATGTGCGACTGACCTTCATATGACATAGTTGGGGAAGGTAGGGTCCAAGGGTCATTGAAATATGAAGTACGGAAAGGAACCAACCTCATCTATGATGGAGACTCACTGGAAGTGGCATGAATATGGTAAATTGGTGCCATGAAATCAAAACTACCCATCAAGGAGGAATACATCCAAACACCAACATCCTTAGTCTCCTACTAAGAATTATCAATCATAGGGACCGAAGTTCCAACCGATGCACTAGGACTAGCGTGCACAAAGGAAAACTGATCAATCATCATTATATTCCCTTCGTGAGGAAAACATAAAGTGGGGAAAATTGACAACACAACGTCTTTCATGGAATAAGTCCAATTACACCCCAGTAGTAAATTGTAGTCGAGAGGCTCATCAACCACCTCAACGTCGACCTCCACAGTATTTCTACCTAATTGGACCAGGAAAGCAGGAAGGATCCCGTGGGGTTGAAATGAATGCCCATCAAATGAAGTCAACATATTCATAGATTGAGATAGGGTCAGAGAGCCAATGTATTTCCAATAGGTTAGGGACATCACATATGTCGTAGAACCTTCATCACTTACAATATGTTTGATGGTAATTTTCATGTACTCCACATGGATTTGAAAGGCCACATGGTAAGGTAAGGAAGGATTAACATCTGTGACATCAAAATTTATAACCTTTGAGCCACATAGGTCTAGAGCTCCTAACCTAGATAAAAAGGTGTTCCTCTATGAAGGAAATGTCTGGAGCACCTCCAAAGCCGACATCGCACATGGGGTTTGGCCCAAATATTCGACAATCAAATAGTTTTTTGTGGGTCTGGAATTAAGATTATGAGTAGAGTGCTTTAGTACTCCTTTTGGAATACAAGGTAGAGGTTCTGTCTTATCGATATGCAAGGGTGTTTTTGGGGGAGGAGGAGGCTCTAGACCTATAACAATTTGTGAAGAACTATAATCACGAGATTGGGTGGCTATATCAATCTAATACTTAACCATATTGATGCATAGATGGCCATGTTCATGTGTTGATGGGTTTTGACTCCCACTCGATGCATTTCCAGTGTTGGAGGTCCTCGAGGCCATATGCTGATTATGTGGAAACAATGTTTTCAACACAATGGGTGGTTGTGATAAGAACCTCGAGGCTTCCTTTATTTTGGGGCACAAGTGGGTAAGGTGATCATATTTACAAATTTTATAGGGAAAATTCACCTTCTGCTTCTCTTTCTTTCCCTCACCAGCATTGTTATTCTATTTATCATTATTATTATCTTCCTTGGCTTTATTATTTCTTTTCCCACCCTTACGATTATTACGTCATCCTTTCTTCTTAGTCCCTCCTGGTTGCTGGTTACCATTTGGGATAGACGATGATTGTACAAAATGCACATCCTCTGACTGGGTGGTGGTGGAGGAAAAACTGAAGCTTGTCTTGCTACAGGCTAGCTTAGGAACAAATATTTCAACTCATTAATCACCAAGTATGTATTTTTATCATTTCAGAGACTATGATGCCATTGGCATGAGGACCGAGAATTTTTATAGGATCATAGTTTAACCACGGTGTGTTAACACACAAAATGTGAAGGGGGTCAAACACCTTGGTTTTGTTTTGTTTTGAGTCATAGGGTTTTTAAGTCTTATACTTTGGGTCATTTTGTATGTCAGAACTCTTTTTTTTTTGTTTTTATAAGCACAAGATTGTTTTTTTCTTGTTTCAGAGTTTTTTTTGGTTTTTATAAGCATAGGATTGTTTTTGTCTTGTTTCAGAGCTTTAGTGTCATAGGATTATTCATCATGATGAGAATAAGGGTCCTTATGAGTCACACTCTTGGTCTGAAATATCATCATCATGACATTTCTTGTCACAAAAGGTGAACACAAGTTTCCATTATGTCACTTTACAACTATTTAGAGGTCAAGTCAAAGGTCAGGTTTATGTGCTGCCAACTCACCTAAAAGTTAGCAGCATACTAAGAAGTACCTCATGCACTTATATTTCATTATTACTTTTTAGAAACATGTCAAGGGGATTTTTTTCAAATATTATGTCACAATAAAACTCTAACAGTTTCCTTGAAGCGCGCTGCTGGATTATGAAATTGGCGCTGCAAACTGCTGCTGTAGACTGGCGCTGCGAACTAGCTGAAGGAGACTATTCAAATTTGGATTCCTTTCTCTAAGACTAGCTCAGGTTCACAAAGAACCAACATCAAATCCAGATGCATAAGGTATTCCTTGACTATCTACATGTTGTTTAAAGGTTGACATAAGAGTTAATGTTGTTTTGAATTACTGGTGTTGCAAACTGTTAAAGTCCATTTGTTGCCAACTCTCAAACCCACTGCTATGGCGCCCTAAAATCTGCCCACTAGTAAGAAATGTTATCTTAATCTCACCTTATCATTTCTTATGAAAATAATCCATTTGTCCCACTGATATCTCAGCGCTGTGAACTGCTTGATTTAACTCTGCATCACCATTTCACATTGAGAACTGGCGCTGCAGATCCTCTGTTTTTAGACTGTCAAAACCCTCATCTTTTGAAATTAGTCTAAGAACTAGTTTTAACCAGTTGTATTAGCTTCCTATAAAACATGAAGAGTATGGTTAAAACTTTATAGAACCAAGATCAATTTCATACCATATTGGCGTTGTGAACTAATATTGGTGTTGCTAAAACCCTTTTTTAACAAAGTTGCTTTTTACTTGTCTGCATTTTTTACTAAAAATCTCAAGTGGATTTCCATCTTATATTTCCTTTTGAAGCTTGCTCCATTTTATACCACTATTGTGTATAAGTGTTTAAACAAGGTTAACTCCAGGTAAACAAGCTCTTTCATCAAACCCTAAATTTCTTGTTTACCCTGTTTTTTCAAATACCAACCGTCATAAGAATTTACAAGAGGTGTTTTCAAGCAGTGATTATGGAAATTCAACAAAACAAGAAGACTCACAAGGGAGGAGAGATTGTGAGGATTGAACCATATAATATGGAGCTCATTAAATCTGAACCATTGTTAAGGGAATCTTTTTAGAGGGTGAGTTGTCTTAATTTTTGTCAAAATATACAAAGAGGACATCCTGAAGTGGCCAAAGAGTTTGCACTTAATTTTAATGGGACAAAGACTAAAGTGGGGATGTTGGAGTTTGATGTTTCAGAGCATTATATATTTGTAGAAACAAAGATACCTGAATGTGGTGAGAAATATTTTAAATCCATGTAATTAAACTCTTCCTTCTCAAAATAATTCCTTAAGCCTGCATATCAAGAAGACAACTTGTCTAAAGGAGTACCTAGAAGTCACATGCTGGAATGTTTTGAAAAGATGATCAGGGTCATTCAAAGGTACTTCACATGTTAAGGGAGGTTCAATATGGTATACCAATACCACATCAAATTACTGTAACACTTCATGGGAAAATAAGCCATGAACCTTGCATTCTATCTTTTCAGGAGTATTGGTAAGATGTAAGACAGAGTCCATGCTAAGTCAAAGCAGGTAGATACCATTGTTTTTCACTATGGTCTTATCAATATGTTAGTAATGGAAGAGTTAAGGAAAACTAACACTGACTGGGAAAATTTCCTAACTACATCACATTTTCAGTTAGATAATTCTCCTACAACACAGTCCAAAAGACAAACTCCTACCCCTGTTGAGAAGACTATGCAATCAGATTCAAGCAAGAAGAAGAGGGTGAATAGGAGTGAGAAATCTTTCAGGGATATTGATGAAGAAGAAACACGTGGTCCTTCAAAACCTCCTAATAGAGAAATTTCACATGTGGCAGATCCTATCCCCGTGGATATTCCTTCAAGCAAACTAATAAGATTGAAAGGAAAAAATCTTGTCTTTTCCCCACCAGTTGCTGCAGACAAATTCAAACCTATAAGACCTTTTACTAGAGAAACAACCAAGTAACATGTCCTCATGAAGGATGATACAACAAAGAATTCATCGAAAAAAAAAAGAAAAATTCCATTCTTCTAAGCATCCCACAAAATTTATTGACATCAACGTCACTCCTCAACATGAAAGAAAACCTACCTTCAAAAGGCTCACGAGGCAGCTCAAGGAAGCAAGAGATGAAATTGACATGTTGAAGAAGGAAGATTTGGGTTCCATGATAAATTTAAAGGAGATGTTGAACATCTATGAAGAGACAATTGATAAAGCAAGGTTCATGGCTAAAAGGTTTTTTCCCCTCCACGGGAAACTCAAGAATGTCTATAGGCAGAGTAGAACCCACCACGTTGAAATCATAAAATTGAAGGAAAAGTTACAACCTTTCAGAGAAGAAGTGGCAAAGAGAAACTTAGAGATGTTGGCCAAGGTGGCTACCAGAAGAAGTTCTGGAACAAAAAGATAAAGACAAATGATCTTCTAAAACCAACATCATTTTTGTCAAAGTTTTATGTTGCATGCATTTACAACATTTAATGATGGTTATGAGTTTTGAGCTAGACTTAGCAATTTTTGTGTTTTTCTCCAAGGCTATATTAGGATAATGAGTTTTCAGCTTATCTAGACCCCTGGTAGAAGTTTTAAGTTTTGAAACTCTTGCAAAAGGAAAACATGCTGCTACAGGAAAGTTCACAACACCTGGACTCATTGGCGCTGCGAACTCAAGTTTTTGAGGATTTTGGAGGGAAAAGGAGTTTCCACTTGTCAAGGGTAACTCGTAATAGCACTCAGAGGATCAACTGGACTTTGTAAGGCCACCCGCCTCAAGGAGTTGCATACGTAAGGACACATCATCAAGTTGTTGAAGACTGTTGTATACGTTGCCAACATTTTCCTTTAAAATAACAATTTGTTTTTTTTTTGTTGTACACCTGTTGCCACGCTTCCCTTAAGCATGGGATCCTATGAGGAAGTTGAAGGGAGGATTGTAAAGATGGATTTTGATAATATTATCTATTTAAAGGGCATTGTAAGAGTGAAAAGGGTTCAAATGGTGTTACATAAAAACTCTTATTTTAGTATTTTCTTTTGTAGCAGAGTTTTTTCTTGATGTATGGACCAGATCCAAGAAAATTTTAATGGTGGAAATCAATATTATTCTCATTATCATCTATTTTTTGTCTCACTTTGATATCAGTCTTTGTTGAAGGATTCATCATGCTTTTGTTTCTTTATTGCAGTAAAATATTTATTGTGATATTGCATGCAGATTTATCAGAGTAGTTTTCTCTTTGGATTTAAGAGGTTCTTATTCAAATGAGCTTTATTTCATATGTGTGTCAAAAAACATGATGTAAAATGATATACATATTACACTCTCCTTGCTAAGTCTTCCATCTATCAATTCTATCTCTTAAAACCTGATTTGAATCCATTCAAGGCCTTGTTTGTTGGCATGTATTACATGGAAAGATCTATGATTGACATCTTTAATTGAGCTTTCCATCCATTTGCCACATTTTTATAAACATTGTCCTTTACATTATGATGGGTATTAGGCTTACAACTACAACACTCTAGGTGTGACTTCTAATTCTAACACTGTGCGTCGGGGAGAATTTCATAAAGAATCCCAGATTGAGCATATATAAGGTCCAATTGTTGGGCTTTGAAGATGGATTCTTCCTCATATGTTACTCTAGATGTAGAAACATCCTTTGAAATATAAGACAACAAATACTTAAGGAACCATTCCAGTAGAAACTATGGAGGAATGTAAACTTTAATCAACCTCTTTTGTCTGTGCCACTCTTGGATATGATCAGAGATATGTGTAGCTTTATCTTGGTGAAGGGTTGAAAAAAGTTTTAGGCCGACATTGTAATGAACCGGTAATTAATCGATTGAGAAAAACCAATAACATCTGATTGAAAGTTCCATATGTTCCCCCAGGTAGCCCAATGTACCACTTCGCGACGACCCTCATGAGGGTTCGTTGAAATAGCCTCAAACGAATAGAATAATCATTTAGGGAGTTAGATGAGAACCATAAATGAAAATTAGTCACATGGTCACCTGAGTCCTCACCAGTATTTCCCTTGAATTTGGGAATGTATGAAGGAAACTTGGTGGGGATGGGGGCCATGACGGATCATGACGCACATGGTCATTCATTAACTTCAACAAATATAAAATATTTAGCATGGCCAGAAAAGGGAGCCGAGGTTGCGGGGTCTGAGCTCATGCACTCGAGAAAGATTGGGGTTGAGGGATTGCAGACCATCTAGGGTTCTGGTATATACCACGACCTTGTTCAATAGGATAGTATCCTCCTCCAAACTGATTCATGAAGGGTTGTAAGGGAACCATACCTATGAAAGTGACATGATAAGGATTCTATATGTTTCCCCTAGATGAAGGAACTCCGTGTTGAGGGTTTCCCATACAGTGAAACTGACTCGCTTTGGATGGAACACAAGAGGACAGAGGGGGATTTTCCATAATAAATATGTTCATCAGAATTGGCGTGGAGGAAGAGGGAATGACAGACGAAATATAGGAAGTAAACTAGTTGACCATTTGAGCACTCCATCCCAGAGCACCGAGGCTAGGATTAGGCCCGAAGGAAATAGGATTCCAAACTCTAACCGTAAGAGTCACTTGAAGAATATGACCTCCACCAAACAATAAAGGAACATAAGGAGGCATTGTGCCCCTAGAACCAAAACTAGGATTCATATTATCCATTGATACAGATGATGAGAGTTCTAACATTGTGTCGAGCATACCAAAAGAAAAATGATTAGAGGCTGAAGGTATTGAATGAGAATCATGCTTCGACATACCAAAAATAAATCCAAAAGGGTTCGTTCCTATGGGTCGAGTAGAGCTCACGGGTTTGGAAGTACTAGATGCAGGAGCCTTCAACACCCACACCGTTGAGGATGAGGGAGTCGAGGGGACCCCACTAATCACAACAGACAATGGATTCGAAGGACTTCTCAAGATGTTAATATCTTACTTAGTACTCATAGTTGGATGATCACAAGTCTGGGAGGTGGAGATATATGTAACACTCTTATTAACTATACACGTTTTAGAAGGTGGCTTCGGTAAAGGATCAAGATGCGGCGGTAACTTCAACAGATGAAAAGACCAACGAGGAGGTTGGTCTTTCTCCATGATGACTCAAAACTCAAGATATAATAAAAAATCCTAAGGCCAGCTAATAATCAAAGAGCACACCAAAATAAAGAAAGAGGCCAATGCACAAAAACATGATATAATGGTTAAAAGGGGGCTCCCAAACTAAAGTAGGTATGCCTCACCCAAGAGGGGCCTAAGACTCTACAACAATAGAGCAGAGGTGTCAGAATCAGTTATAAGGACCCTTGTAGAATTCATAGCGCAATCGGTCAGACCCCTTTGGAGAGGAAATCCTCCATAAAGTCTGTGTGTTGTGTTGAGCGCTCAACACACCCTAATTTTTTTTTTTTTTTTGAAATTCTATTACTTTTGGGTACCACTTATTTTCTTTTTACTGTCTGAATTTATTTCAATATGGAGGGGTGGTTATTTGTGCTTTCATGACTCTTATCGATCAAATTGGATTTGTTTTGAACATGTTAAATGAAACCGTGTGTCTAAAAGAACTTGGCATTCTAACTTAGAATCTACAGCTAACATTGTGACAAGCGCACTTATGTTCGGCATCGAAAAAATCCAAGCAGATAAATTAGCCACACGGTAATAATAATCGTCGATCACTGATGCACCATTAGCGTCGGTAAAAGGAGGAATAAGTTTGCATTGGTAATTCTTCACACAGTTTCAGAAGATAGCCGGTCACCATCAGCGTCGAAAAAATACAAGAGTACTAAACGTTGACATGAGTCATGATAAACCTTCGATAGACGATGACATATGCATTTGTTCGGGGTCAGCAAAATCTTGAAGAGTTAAATCACTGCAAATTTTCGCATTGAGGCATCTCCGATCGTCGATCCCTGATGCGCTTTCGGCATCGACAATTTTCGAGAGAGTTAATCTGGGAGCACCTGGTTAAGATTATCATCGATCGCCGATCCTTGATACTTTTCGACGTCGGTGGAGTGGGATCTGTTGTGAGAACAATTAGCTAAGGAAAATTCCTTGATTCTGAATAACACAATTAAACGAAGACATCGGTTTCAAGTGCCACGTGTCTTTGTCACACTGGGTTCTCATACGGTCTAGTTTCATCCCGAGTCATCTTAAGGTTCCATGTGTCCTAGTCATGCCTCTGAGTCAGATTTTCCACATCAACTATGTACGAAAATATGGATCAACATCAGAGCTCTTTCTAGGAGATATTAACAAACAATGTTTAAAGAGAAGCCTCGACCCTCGATCCACTGACTATGTTAGAGAAACGATGGGATGTTTTCAGGACAAGATACAATCAAATTCTCTCATTTAATAGGCCAACTAATATTTCACCCCGCATGCATTGTTACCCCGTGCGTCGATTGAACAACATGAATTTGAAATCACCGATAGGCCACTTTATAGCCCACGCCCGCACCGTCAAACTACGATTGAATTTAATTTTAAACTTAATGAAGATCTGGAAGAAGATTTTATAGAACCACACTCATATCCTGAATTGAATGGATGATGCGAGAAGGTAAGTTCATCTTTGTTTAAATCATGAAAACCTCTTTGAACACTTATATTCTGCGCACAAGTTTCCATTTCCAGAGCATCTGAAGAAGCAAAGCGAGTGTCTCAATACTGCATTATTTGTCAGAACATCAAAACCAGGTTAAACAAGCAACATAGGTATGTGTTGAATTTTATCAATTCGTCAAGCACATTTTGTTTTATATCAACAGTTGATCTTTTACACAACATCTAACTATGTTTTAGTTCCAAGAAAAAATACCTCCAAGAAAGCCAACGGCCAAGAGTTCACCGAGGGCACCTAATTTAAAAGAGGCAGAAGTTGGTGAGGGTTCTTCTCTTAATACTGCGAGGCAGTTACAATACACTCCAAGGGAAGATCCGGTTATTAAAACCTCGACAAAGAAAGCATTCATTCAACCTCCAGTCTTTGGTGATACGGAAGCGACCACTGGATCCAAAATAATGCTCCCACAGTGGGGAGATATGTTCAATAGAATTCATCGGGAGGATTACCCAGAGCATATCCCACACATCGACCCGGATGTAAGGGCACTCAACGATCAAGTTTTCTCGAACATTCAACAGTCTTTCCTACACATGGTAACCTGTTGAAGTCCATTTTTCCCATGCATTGAGGTTTTGATTTGGCTAATTGATCATAAAGACTCTTAGAAGTGCCTCATCAATGATGATAATGGTGGGTGTGTCAGAGTATTTCTCCTAAAAGAAGTTTAGAAATACTACAAACTTAGGGACCCAGAGGAGCTACTGAACACAGAATTCATGGTGAAGTTTTACGAAGTCCATGACACAAGCCGGTTGATGGCCTTAGTGTGGAAGGAGGACAAGAAATTCACAAACCAGAACAATGGCTGGTATGGGATAGTTAACTTGAGAGAGCCATACATCTACTTCATGGCTCTAATTTGTAGACTATATGGAGAAAAGGACTGCTCCAAGTTCTCAGAAGTGTGGATGCCCCTAGCATACATTATGGCTATCTCAGGGAGAAGTTTCAACTGGGGAGCAATCATCTCCAAGAAATTGAGCACCAGCGTAGTATAGGCTCAAATGCCGAAAGAAGGAGAAGCTCCTGTGTTTCACATGGCCTTGTACCTACTGATCGATGTTATATGTGAAAGAAATTTCTTCGTTGGTATGAATTTGATTTGGCACATTACATGATTTATTGTTCACGTCTACTTCAACATATTATGGGAGAACAGGTACAAAAAATTCTACGCCCTTATATGCGATGAATTCATTGCCAGATTCTATTTCATTTTATTTAAGAAGGAATGCCCAAGGCTGTCTGTAGCAGCCAAGAAAATGATATCAAAGGTAGGCCACTAGTATCTAGACGAACACACAACTTATATCAGGGTGTTCAACACCACCAGATCACTGCATTTATTCCCTGCTCACGTCCGAGACCATCTCATTGTAGGAGAAATTTGCTATCAGACTATCCTACAGGGCTATAACGCCACACTAGTTAAGGACAAAAATGAGCTTTTAGATCCTACATATTCCATGTGGGGTTTTATCTAGTGAAGGATATTGCTCAATCCAAGCAAGAAGGGCTGAGTCATCTTGAATTCAGGTTCCCAATAGGTTGGTTTTGCAAGCACAATCCTAAGGGCCAAGTCCTCCAACACGCTTCACAAGTGTCATCTTGTTGTCCATACACGCATGACAAGTTTGAGGATGAGATTTTTACAGAATGCGCTCAAGACTGGGAGGAGGTAGTAAATAGGAAATCCAACCTGAAAATGACCAGGTTCAAGGCTATGAGCATGGATGAACATGTGGAGACAATAAAGCAGTTGACTTAAGAGGCTCTCAGAGCTAGAGAAGAAATCAAAGAAACAGAGATCACAGAGGCACAAAGGAGAGGATTGATTTTACTAGAAGGATCCTAGAGGGTCATTAACCAGTTACAGAATGAACTTGAACTCGTAGAAATGACAAGGATCCCCTTGGAAAACCCAATCACAATTACAGGAGAGCTAAGTGGCTTAGAGACAATACAACTGGAAGAAATCATTGGCCTGGAAAATCCTGGAGTTCCATCACCACGGATTGGATCATCGGGGACCATTACATCCCAGCCTGAGGTTTCAAGGATGCCAGGTGAAACAGGTGTACCAAACCCCTTTCTTGAACTGATTACCATATATGATGATGAGGAGAGTTTGGATCTATCCATGGTAACTTCAGTATCATTTACAGAGGAGAAGGAACCTGAGAAAGCATCTACCCCAAGTCACGATGCTCCAGTTCATCACTTTCTGCAAAGTGACGATGAGGTCAAAAGTGTCTTAGACACTGAATTACTCAACCTTCTGGGGACCCCAAAAGACAGTTCAAGGGATGAGCTAGGATCAGGTGGTCAAGAAAAGGAGGTACAAAAGAAAGAGATCAATGCCTCGACAACCGATTACCAAGTAAGTACTGAACCTATCTCTGGTTCTTCAATATTGGTCAATGCCTCACCATCCGATGAACTAAAAATGAAGGTTGAGCCATCAAAACATATGAAACAGGTCTAGGAACCAACCCTAGAACATACACACACAGCCTTAAGCCTCGAAAACACTCTAACCTGGGGAGAGAAACAAATGCTTGAGCTAGTTGATGAGGTCACAGACATAAAGGCGATCTCCTATGATAGGAAGAGAAAATATATCATGAAGACGACCATCAAGAAGAGAAGGTTCATGCTAGATAGTTCATTTCCCATCACCACGTAGGAGAAGCTGCTCAGTATAGAACACGCCAAAACCTCTGATCTTATCAGCGCAGGGATGGCTATCACGGATGCCATGTTGGATCAAGAAAGGAGAGATGAAAAGGAACTAGCCACTGCACTTAAGGAGTTGGAGCATTTGCGCCATTTGTAAAAATACTATTAAGACTCCACATAGGCCACAGTATTTTTAAGGAGTGATTTCTAGGATGCTTATGCAAAATTCACAAATGAATGACACCTTTTCACTACAGGGATAAACGATTTCCAAGAAGATACCCTTACGTCGCTAGCAACCTACAAATACATGGAAAGGTGGTATGAAAAATCATACTAGGAAGTAGAAAGGATTGATTACATCAACGCAGTACAAAAGGGATGAGACGCCGAAGAGAATGCTATTCGAGTGCTAAGAGACAATACCATCAATCAGATAAGAAAAGCAACTGAATACTAGGTAAAGATGGCCAAGAAACCTCAATGAGAGATACAAAAGAAGTGGGCCGAGTGCAAAAAAGGCTGGGAAAAGATTAACCGAGATATGAAAGGCATCGAACTCCTAGAATTCAGCCCACTGGAAGACTTTGTCGACTTGCATGACATAGTCAAGTGACATGCAGAACAAGACTCATCATGGACAAAGGAGATCACACAGGTGGAAAGCATGATGCCAGGTCAAATACAACAATTTATGGAGCATCTGATCAAGGCTCGTGCAGTTCTTCAACAATTGAGTGCCAAAATAGTCAAGTATAGAGAATTAGCAGTAGAAGTGAAAGAAATTCTTTCAGCCTCGATGGACCAACACAAGTTCCCATATGCCAAGACATGCAAGGAAATCTTCATCAAGTGGTAAGAGTATGAGAAGAGTCATCCACTTCAGTAAAACCATGAGATGATTCTCAAAGAACAAAGAGATCAAGTGCCACATGGTGGAATTTTGTTTTAATTAACTTAAACTTGTAGTATCTGTTTTTAGTTAGTGATTGTCTATAAATAAAGTGATTGACCTTCTAGCAAAGGTCGATGGTTTTGGGTAAAGACCCTCATTTTTGGAATTGTAAAGAAGTATTTTTGAACTACCTTAATTGAGAAGTCATGTTTAGGACCAGAGACAAAATAATGTTTTTTCATCAAAGGCGTTGTATGATTAGATTGAGGAGGAATTACTTACAACTTTATTTCAGTAATTGATGCTGTAACGAAAAAGAGTTTCTGAATCTATTGATAAGTTATTTGTCTCGGTATTTTTTTTGCAGTTCTTGTTATTAATGATGGAAAGAAAATCGTTGTGTTAATTTGTGATTAATGTTAGAGCTAAGGAAACTATTTTTCTTGCCATCATCTTATTACATGCGTATTTTCTTTACGATAATTGTATCTTAGTCAATAATTGAAATACCAACAAGTTAATGTATTAGTACTAGGCTTGTAACATGTGTGAATATATTTGTCTGCATGCTTGAGCATGAGAGTTATTCCAAGCTCAACCTTCTTCAGTAGTTAAGAATCCCTTCCACCAGTTGTTTTATACCAGTGTACATCATTTTATCAGACTCATCTCATAAAAGAAAAGACAAAAGAGAACGTTTAAACATAAGAAATAACTTTCATAGGAAGATATCTTGTGAATCACCACATAAAGCCCATCGATAAATTGGCTAGATCAAAAGATATGGAGAACCATTCCACCATCAAATGTTGTGGAGTCTGATTGGGCCAATTATGTTGAGGGGTCGACCCTCCTTCTAGCACCAATTATGTTAATGGGTCAACATAATTGGCACTAGAAGGAGGGTCTATGAATGAATGAATAACAATATTCCTGATATAATATTTCACATAGCCTACGGATTGAAAACAACCCACATGCATGGCTAGTCATTCTCAAGACATACCACATACAGAGAGTACTCCCGAAATGAGTAACTCACCCCAACATGAGGAAGAACACCTATTCCCTGAAATACCTTACGCTCTTCCTCATGAGGAGTTGAACTAATTCAGAAGAATCACAAGAGCTTACACTCGACAAATTGGATCATTGTCCTTAGACCCATTACTTCCTCATAGAAAAAAAGTAAGGAGACCAGTGGTTGATACCCTTGACCAGGTTTTTGTTCACACAATAGAATACCTGATATATTTTTCCCTCACCGAGATCGAACAACCCCTTAACCTAATCCTCGAAACACCAGCTGGTAACTACTTTGAACCGAACGATTTTGAATCTGAAGAATAAGGGTTTAAATCGGATCACTCGGTTTCAGAATCATACAACATGGAGGAATAAAGATAATAACAAAGAGAGAGGTAATACACCTCCAAATAACCAACCTTGGTTGGGCAGAGATTCTCTGGAAATCCTAGGATGGGTACATAACCTCCCTCGACATCCAGAAAAATTACTTCCCAAGTTTGACCCTGAAACCTCCAAATTGCCTGAAGACCATATTAAAAAGCTCATACTAGCAATAAGATTGATGAACGTACAACATGAGGACGTAGTATGTAGAATGTTTCCCTATACTTTTGAGAACTCGAACTCGACTTGGTATTTTAACTTGCATGTAGGGTCCATAACTAGTTGAACAAAGTTTCAAAAGGATTTCTTAGACAAATTTGCAGAAGAAACCACCTCAAGAAATTTGATGGATGAAATTATCACTGCCACCATGAGTTCAAAAGATAAGGTTAAAGACTTCAATCAATGTTTTACCACTATCTTGAATAAATTTCAACCCAAAGCTAAACCTACCCAGGAGTTGCAAATTGAGGTATATGCTAATGCTCTCTCTGCGTTTATTTCCATGTTTGTGAAAAGGGTTGTCAAACATACCCTAGCTAAGAATTTCGAGGAAGATAAAAATATTGAATTCCAAATGAAGGGATGTAAAAAGGGCTAGGTCTCACTAGTTAAGAAGGAAGTTCATTCTCCGCCCAGGAGACGATTGTTGCTGACTAGATCTCCGGGAAAACAAGTAGAACAAGGTCTCGAAAAAGGAAGTGTAGACATAGAAGACCTACAACAGATGATAAAGAAACTCTCAAATGAAATCATAGACATGAAGAAAAGTGTCAGGGAAGGAAACCAAGGTCAAAGGCCCTATAAACCCTTTTTCAAGAGGAACCCACCTTTCAAATCGATTGAACCTCCCCCATCCAACTTAAACATCGATCTGGGTAATGTCTCCTCCGACTCTTTTCTGTACATATCATCAAGAGAAACATTCTAAAGAGATTGTCCCCAATGGGTGCATTCTATGAATTTAATGGTCAATCAGTGCCTAGACGAAGTTTCCCTTACTGAACAATCAAGAGGCTCAGAGGTAAATATTTTCAATCAGGAGCAAGTTGTGCCGCCGGAAGAAACAACCATGTTGTTGTGGGATCCTGACTTGCCAATGTCTTCCGATGATATATTTGAGGTTCAAGAACCACCTATTGAGGTTTTGGCTATGCAAAACGAAGTAAGGGTCAACTAGTCTCAAATGACCTTACCATTGTCCAAACTTCGAAAGGAAAACAAACAACCGATCACCTGAAAGCACCTTTTTCCTCCCAAAAAAAACCCATAAACATACATACACGGGAGTCACCCAAGCTGGACTACATGACGCAGCACGCACCCACAGGCACGCCCGCTCACAGGATCTTCTCTTTCCTCGGCTCGAAGAGCACTAAACGTCCTTCTATTTCCCTATCGGGAAATCTACACCCACATAACTCTCACACGATCCCCTTCCTTTACTTATTGGGGAATCTTACTTCGCGATTTCGTGAGGTCAGTGGTCGAGCGTAGGACTCTTGAATCGACGAGACCCGACACCTTAGTCAACGTTGACCTTTCCCTTACCTATCGGGACTTCTCCTATCGTGAATTCACTACTCACGATGTCAAACACTTCATTTTACCGACTCCTGACTCCTGATATGCCGATTACCCGACACACGTGCGAGTTGACCTTTCAACGTCCCGTCACCTCGATCGGGAATTCGGGGTTCACGATTTCGCAAATCCTGATGCAATATTTTCGGCACTTCTTGCTGCGAAAATCCGATAGCTCGTCCCACCTGTCCTCCACTTGTTGACTCCACTGTGGCCCACACATTGTCCTTCGACTGTCGGGATATCGCGTATCGCGATATCGCGGTTCCTGTTGCAATAATTTGGAGTTTCGATCTACGAAACCCCGATACACGATATACGTGTAGATCCAACGAACCTCGTGCTTCGAATCCATGGCTCTGCCCTTCTGAGCTTCGAACCTCTAGAGACTATGACGCCGTATCTCCCCTGCACCTTGTTGATATCTGACGATCCACGGGATGTCACGAATTCTCCTCAGAGAATACTGGTGGTCCACTCCTTCCCCGGTGGTTCCTGCAAAATAACTAAGTATTCCTCCTCCGATACTTGTCCTCCTTCGCTTAAACTTACGACGCTTCTCGCCAATATTCAAGGCACAACTTTCTCTGCGCTTTCCTTCGACGAATTTTGAAGGCCTATCCCTCCTGAGCTTTTCCCCAACTTTTCAAGTCCTTTATAAATCCTCCTGCACGCACTCCTTATGGAAAACCTTCAACCTCGACCAAGTGTTGAAGTCCTTCGACTCTGCGCACACCTGCAGCAGCAATCTCTAAATGCTTTGCTCAGGTTCGCAATCCTAAAGCTTCACTTGTCCTGCGCACTCCTTGCATGGCTCCTGTGCCCAACTACACTTCTGGGATAAATGAGAACAAAAGCTGTCTCTATCTGAACTCTCTGTCAATGCACTCCTTGCAGACACTTCAACTGCACTCCTTGCAGGAATTCTCTGGCTCAAATAGAGAAACAATTGAAACTCATTCTTTCTTCCCTTTTGATTTCGAACTCAAACATGAAATCATACACACAACATATAAAAGAAAATGTATAACTGGAAGCAAACATTCATGAGCATATCAACATCAATACACAGAGAACAACACAAACCATGAATTTGAATCATAACTCTTCTATTAATTCAAATGTCTGTACATGGGTGTTCCTACAAAGCTCTTTGCTTCTTCTCTGCTCCAATGCTTCTAACTAATGATACAATACACAATGAGGGTGTCTATATCCCATTTCCCTCTTGCGCTCTAAAAACTGTCTAGTCTAGAATTAAATTCCATCTACTTTACATTAACTACTTTAAATGTCATCTACCTACTAAGGATGAGAGAAATCCGCTCAAGGTCCATTACATTATACAAGTGCACCTTTTCTTAATGGCTCATTTAAGATTTGCACACCAACTTCCAAGGTGATTCTTCAAAATTTGTGCTGGCTTGTCCAGCTGTCTACTTGCATTCCGCGCTGGCTCGCTTGACGTGGGAGATGCTCCTGCATCATACTCCCTCTCTTGAAAAACTTTCATGGCTCTTGTCCATGAGCTCCTGCATAGTATGTCCATGCTTCTGTATTTCATCTTTAGTCTCCCAGCTGGCATCTTCAACTGGATGATTTTTCCATTTGACCAGATACTCAAAGTATTCTCTCCGCCTGGTCCTCTTACTCACTTTCTTGTCCAGTATGCATTCCATTTGCGGCTTCTCTGCAACTGGCATCTTTTTTTTCCACTGGATCACTGGCTACTCATCTCCAGTCTCTTCTTCTCCATCTCTATATGGGTACAAATTTGAGACATTGAATATCGGAGATATTCTGATCCCATCGGGTAATTCAATCTCATAAGCGTTTGTCCCAATTTTCTTCAAGACCTTGCAGGGTCCAATTTTCTTCATCTTCAGCTTGTTGTATGTTCCCCTCAGGAACCTTTCTTTTCTCAAATGTGCCAAAACCAGATCACCAACTTCAAACTGAAGTTGCCTTCTATGCTGATCGGCTCTGCGCTTGTATTCTTGGCTTGAATTAAGCAGTCGCTCCTTCACCTGGTTGTGAAGTTCTTTCATCGCCTCTGCGAATTCTTCTGCACTAGCACTCCTAGTCGCAGTCTGTTCTGAATCCCTCAGTTCAGAAATTCCCCTCGGATGCATGCCATAGACAACCTGAAATGGACTATGTCCTGTGCTCCTGTTCACTGAGTCGTTATACGCAAACTCTGCCTGCGGCAATATATTTTCCCAACTGCTATGGTGCTCTGACACCAAGCTTCTCAGCAAGTCTCCCAGACTTATGTTCACCACTTCTGTCTATCCATCCGTTTGAGGATGATACGCTGAACTAAACAAAAAGCTAGTTCCCAGCTTCTTCCATAAGGTCCTCCAAAAATTCCCTATGAATTTCGTGTCTCTGTCTGAAACTATACTTTTCGACAACCCATGAAGTCGAATGACCTCTTTGAAAAACAGGTTAGCAATGTGAGTTGCATCACTCGTCTTCTGACATGGAATGAAGTGTGCCATTTTAGAAAACCTATCCACTACCACAAAGATTGAATCAACACCTCTTTGTGTTCTTGGCAACCCCAATACAAAATCCATGCTAATCGCATCCCACGACCTCTCTGGTATGGGCAATGGTTGATAGAATCCCGCATTCTGCTTTCTCCCCTTTGAATGCTAGCAAATTCTGCATCTGTCAATGAACTTTTTGACATCTGTTCGCATTCCTGGCCAAAAGTATGACTCGTTGAACTTCGCAAATGTCTTGTCATGGCCAAAATGTCCTGCCAATCCTCCACTGTGTTTCTCCTTTAACAAGTTCTCCCTCATGGAGCATTTCGGAATACACAGTTGATTGCCCTTAAACAACAATCCTTCTGGGATCATGTATTCTACCCACTGGCTTATGTCTCTGAGAACTGGATTCTCAACTGTTTCATATGCCTCTCCAAAATCCCGATCATCAGCGTACATGTTCCTGAGATCATCAAAACCCAACGTTTTGACTCTGAAATCCTGCAACAACAAACACTTCCTGCTCAAAGCATCAACAACTTTGTTAGCAGTACCAGAAATATGTTTAATCACAAATGTGAAGTTCTACATATACTCAACCCATTTGACATGTTTCTGATTCAACTTTTCCTGTTGAGTCACAAACTGCACTGCATGATTGTCACTGTACAATACAAACTCTTTCGGGATCAAGTAATGCCTCCATTTATTTAATGCCTGTATGATAGCATAAAATTCCTTATCATAAGTGGAGTACTTCAATTTTGCTTCATTCAGCTTCTCACTGAAATATGTGATTGGTCTATCTTCTTGACTTAA
Source organism: Picea mariana (assembly GCA_032191745.1). NCBI lineage: Eukaryota > Viridiplantae > Streptophyta > Pinopsida > Pinales > Pinaceae > Picea > Picea mariana. Next base: position 40,688 of record JASDQU010310009.1, on the reverse strand, counting down.
GACTGCCCTGATTGCAAATCCGCTTGCATCGCATTTCACCTGAAATGTCTTCTGGAAATCCGGCAACACCAAAACCGGTTGTTCCGTGATCTTCCGTTTCAACAAATTGAAACTTTTCTCAGCCTCTGCTGTCCAGTGAAAAGATTTATGCTGCTTCTTCACTGTATCCATCATCGCTGCGCTGATTCCACTAAAATTCCTGATGAACTTTCGGTAGAAACTAGCCAATCCATGAAAAATTCTTACCTCAAATATATTCTTCGGTGATGGCCAATTCTTGATTACCTCCACCTTATCCGGATCCATCCTCAACTCGTTTGCAGAAATAACGAACCCCAAATAAATGAGCTTTGTCTTCATGAATGAGGACTTCTTCATGTTTATCAATAGTTTCTCCTGCTGTAGCTTCTGCATCACTGTAGCCAAATGCTTCAAGTGCTTTGCTACTGTCTTAATGTAGATCAGTATGTCATCCAAATACACAATGACAAATTTTCCGATGAACTCCCTCAGGACTTCATTCATCAACCTCATGAAGGTGCTTGGTGCATTTGTTAAGCCAAATGGCATAACAAGCCATTCATACAACCCTTCATTGGTTTTGAATAATGTCTTCCATTCATCACCCTCTCTCATGCGAATCTGGTGATATTCTCTTTTCAAATCAATATTTGAAAAGTATTTTGCTCCGCTCAAGCAATCCATCAGATCATCCATCCTCAGCAATGGAAATATGTACCTGATGGTTATCTTATTTATCGCCCTTGAGTCAATACACATCCTCCAGCCTCCATCTTTTTCGGACTAAGTATTGTTGGAAAAGCACATGGACTCAAGCTCTTCCTGACCAAACATTTGTCTAACAACTCCTGGACTTGCCTTTTAACTTCCTCATTCTCTTGCAGCGTCAATCTGTACGCGGCTTTGTTTGGAAAACTGGCCCCTGGTATGAGATCAATATGATGACTCACACTCCTAATCGGTGGCAACGAATGAGGTAATTCGTCCACTATGATGTCAGCGAACTCTTCCAGTAATTCATGAACTTCCTCTGGCAACTCATCCACTCTTGTGCTAGTCATAAAAATCCTCGGTTTCCTGACCACAATGAACTGTGGATCCTCCTTATTCTTAACTTCTGTAAGAAGTTCCTTCCCACTCATGAGAAGTACAATGTTGCTTACTTCTAGTTTCACCTCCTTATCCTTAATCAGAAGCAACATGTGTGTCCTCCCATTCTTCTCCAGGGTGTATGTGTTCATTCACCCATCATGAATCACATTTCTATCATATTGCCATGGTCTACCCAGCAATAGATGACAAACATCCATGGGAATAACATCACACAAAATCTTATCATTATATCCACCTTTCTTAAACTCAACCAAGCATTGTTTAGTAACAGTTACCTGGTGTCCTTTCTGTAGCCACGAAACCTTGTATGGGCTTGGATGATCAGTCGTCTCCAGCTCCATCTTCTCTACCATCGCGGTTGAAATGAGATTATCTGTGCTACCACTGTCTACTATGACCTTGCATACCCTATCCTTGGTCTTGCAAGCAGTCCTGAAAAGTCTAGTCCTTTGGATTGAAATTTCCACCTCTTTCTCTGGTGTCTAAAGGACTTTCCACATCATGAGAGATCTTCCGCCTTCTGCCTCTTCAGCCTCTACATCCCACCTCTGCGCCTCGGTGATGTGAGCTTCTCCAATGTCCTTCTTTTTCTCTAGACACTCGTAAAACTTGTGCCCATTCTTTCCACATGTGAAGCATGTAATGACTATACCTCTTCCCTCCCTCTACCTCTAGTACGAGGAAAAGTATTGTTGTCAGCATAATATCCTCTCTGCTCATTATGCTGTCCTCTCTGTTCAACATATGGCCCTCGCTGTGAGGTTCCACCTTTCTCTGTACGAGTCTGAGGTTTCTTCCATTCCTCCTTGGGCTTCTGGAATTTGTCCTGGGCAACTGATTTGCCTCTGGGATGACTTCTGCCTCGGCCCCTCTGACTCTGCTTTCGGCTCAGCTTCTCCTCAGCTTTCAGAGCCATCTGATAAGCATCTTCCATCGTTCGGATGGTAACCATGCTCATCTCATCTTGGATATCATATCTCAGGCCATTCATATATCTGACAACTTTTTCATCATCGCTCTCCCGATGACCTGCCCTGATGTTCAGTTTATAGAATTCCTCAGTGTATTCTTTCACTGTCATCAGTTTCTACCTCAGGTTCTGCATTCTCCTAAACAGAGTAATTTGATAGTCCCTTGGGATGAATTTTTCCTTCATCTTTGCAATCATTCAATCCCAGCTCTTGCTCTTCTGCTTTCCCTTCCAGCATCTGTCAGCTTGTAGTTCCTCCCACCACAATGTTGCATGTCCTTTCAAGCGTGTGACAGCATGCTTGACTTTCTTTTCTTCTTCGACATCTTCATAGTCGAAGTATGTATCCAGATCTCTAATCCAGTCTAGAAGCTCCTTTGCATCCAAGTTTCCCTCGTAAACCGGAATGTTCATCTTTTCTCTTGCACCCATCCTGGAAATAGCTTTGATCAAACGCTCGTTTGATGCATCTTCGGCTGCAACTTCCTCTTCACGTTCAACTTCAATTTCACTATCGGAATCACTAAGATCCCCTGCACTAGCTGTACGTCTTTGAGTTGTCTCCATGTCTTCGAGTCTAGCTCATAGATCTCGCATTTGTCTCTCTATGGCTGGATCTGCCATCTACCTGCCTCTTCTTCACTGCACTTCCCTATCCTCTGGATCGGGTGACTTCCTATCTCCTTGGTGGCATAGTGAATTCTCTTCTCTGCTACAGAAAGCAAAGAATCTTTCTATGCTCTAATACCACTTGACGCAGCATGCACCTGCAGGCACGCCCGCTCACAGGATCTTCTCTTTCCTCAGCCCGAAGAACACTAACCATCCTTCTATTTCCCTATCAGGAAATCTGCACCCACAGAACTCTCACACGATCCCCTTCCTTTACTTATCGGGGAATCGGACTTCGCGACTTCGCGAGGTCAATGGTCGAGCGTAGGACTCTCGAATCACTGAGACCCGACACCTTAGTCAACGCTGACCTTTCCCTTGCCTGTCGGGACGTCTCCTATCGTGACTTCACTACTCGCGATGTCAAACACTTCGTTTTACCGACTCCCAACTGCCGATATGCCGATTACCTGACACGCGTGCGAGTTGACCTTTCAATGTCCCGTCACCTCGATCGGGAATTCAGGGTTCACGATTTCATGAAACCTAATGCAATATTTTTGGCACTTATCGCTGCAAAACTCCGATAGCTCGTGCCACCTGTCCTCCACTCGTCGACTCCGCTGTGGCCCACACACTATCCTTCGATTGTTGGGATATCGCGTATCGCGATATCGCGATTCCTGTTGCAATAATTTGAGGTTTCAATCTACGAAACCCCGATACATGATATATGTGTAGATCCAACGACCCTCGTGCTTCGAATCCACGGCTCTGCCCTCCTGAGCTTTGAATATCTAGAGACTATGACGCCATATCTCCCCTGCACCTTGTTGAGATCTGACGATTCACGGGATGTCGCGAATTCTCCTCGGAGAATACCGATCGTCCACTCCTTCCCTGGTGGTTCCTGCGAAATAACTAAGTATTCCTCCTCCGATACTTGTCCTCCTACGCTTAAACTTACGACGCTTCTCTCCAATCTTCAAGGCACAACTTTCTCTGTGATGTCCTTCGACGAATTTTGAAGGCCTATCCCTCCTGATATTTTCCCCAACTTTTCAAGTCCTTTAGAAATCCTCCTGCACGCACTCCTTACGACAAACCTTCAACCTCAACCAAGTGTAGAAGTCCTTCGACTCTGCGCACGCCTGCAGCAACAGTCTCTAAATGATTTTCTCAAGTTCACAATCCTGAAGCTTCACTTGGCCTGCACACTCCTTGCACATCTCCTGTGCCCAACTACACTTCTGGGATAAATGAGAACAAAATTTGTCTCTATCTGAACCCTCTGTCAACGCACTCCTTGCGGACACTTCAACTGCACTCCTTGCAGGAATTCTCTGGCTCAAATAGAGAAACAATTGAAACTCATTCTTTCTTCCCTTCTGATTTCGAACTCAAACATGAAATCATACACATAGCATATAAAAGAAAATGTATAACTGGAAGCAAACATTCATGAGCATATCAACATCAATACACAGAGAACAACACAAACCATGAATTTGAATGAGAACTCTTCTATTAATTCAAATGTCTATACATGGATGTTCTTACAAAGCTCTATGCTTCTTCTCTGCTCCAATGATTCTAACTAATGATACAATACACAATGAGGGTGTCTATATCCCGTTTCCCTCTTGCGCTCTAAAAACTGTCTAGTCTAGAATTAAATTCCATCTACTTTACATTAACTACTTTAAATGCTGTCTACCTACTAAGGATGAGAGCAATCCGCTCAAGGTCCATTACATTATACAAGTGCGCCTTTTCTTAATGGCTCATTTAAGATTTGCGCACCAACTTCCAAGGTGATTCTTCAAAATTTGTGTTGGCTTATCCAGCTATCTACTTGCATTCCGCATTGGCTCGCTTGACGTATGCTCCTGCATCACTACAACATAGTAGAAGACTTAAAGAAGTTGAAAGCTAATGTGTCGTTCATGGACATGTGTAGAATTCCATAGCAAAAGGACTTTTTGTTACAGGCCTTAAAGACAATAGAATCCCCTATAAGTCCCAGCTCCCACATATCAAAAGAACAAACCAAATGTGAACACTTGCTCCGTAGATAAAAAAAGGAAATCCTTTTGTCCCAACTTTCTTTTTAATGTTTGAAGTCTTCAATAGGAACCTCCATAATTGTTTAGTTGACTCAGGGGCATCCTCCAATGTCATGCCATTATCTATCTGCAAGAAATTAAATGTAGTTCCGCTCATAAAATAGGATTACCATGCTAAGGCATGTGGATGATGTAAATGTATTATTGTTAAATTGCCCATAACTGATTGTTGGGGGGTGAAGCCTTGAAGTACGTGCCATGATATCTATAGAGAAAAGAATCAGGTAATGAAGGAAAGGACTAGTGGTTGAATAATCAACAACCCCCATGAATGGAGACATGGGATGTCTGCCTGAAGTACCACAGAGACCTGCAGACCTGAGCTTCCTTATAATAGAAGGAATAGGATAGGTCAAAAACCTTCATAAAGAAGTAAGGTAAGATACATACACACGAAAATGGTAAGAAAGAGAGCAACAAGAAGAGAGACACCAGACGAGAGCACAATCTTGGAAGGAGATGCGCAAACCAAAATGAAGTGCAGAGAAAACGACCTGAAGGACCTGAACGCGAGCTTGATGCTGAGGAAGCATCTGATAAACATCGTAGGGTCACTATGACAGAGATAGTCTCTCTGAGAGATGGCGTAAATTCCCTAGTGATATCATGGCTTGGCATGGGGGTGGCTAGAGTGATAATAATGAATTCCTTTGAGCCTATGGTTGGGTGGAAAGGCACACACCCACAGTCAGTTAGTTGGCTGCAACCTGTAATAGATAAGTATTCTCATACCCTGTGTAATTGAGCTGTAACTATGTAATAAACTTGGATATCCTGTGAATGATTCAGGGATATGAATGTTTGTTTAATGATTATACTGTATCTCCTTATTATTGTTTAAATTGTGTATTTAAGTAAGTATGGAATTGTTTGATTTGTATACATAAATGTTCGAGCCCTATGATGGATTAAGTTAAAATAAGTGGACTGTGAGTTCATCGACGTTGGCCATGGTTTTCACGGGTGCACATCGACACTCCCATTTTCCCAGAGTATCTAGGAGGGTAGAGTATGTTAAGCTCAAGAGAGGTAGTGTTGATATGCATGGAGTCTCTATGAGGCAAGCAGAGGTCAAGAACCTCTTAAGTCCTAGAGTTGAGGAATGAACATAAGGGGTGAGTGGAAGAATTCTTCCAAGCATTACATTCAATAGAAAGAGTGCCAAGCTCTTAAGCCTTTCAGAGACAACAAAGCTCAGGAAGAATAGCAAGACTCAAGTATCGAAAGGGAATATCCTTTCGTTTGGAAGATGAACAGACAAGATTCGTCCGGGAGGGTCCAAGGTCTATCATGACCGTCATATTTGAAGAAGGAGTGCAGATGTTAATGCCTAGACTCCTTTAGTCTTCGCAAGTTCGACAAATGTTGGTAATCATCGTGAAGGGGACGAATCCTCTGAAGTTTGAAACCCGAAGTCATGATGTGATCTGGACCATAGATCCAAGGATCTATCAGGACCCACCTTGACTGTCGGATCCGTGAGTTTGGAGTTCGTGCGACAGGAGAACGACGCGTTGGTGCAACTAAATCTCTGAAACCCAAAGTTGCGAGGTGATCTGGACTGTTGGATCGCAGAAGGTCGTGGACTGTTGATATGACATAAGTGAAGTTCAGAGTTCAGACTTCAGGGAGAAGGAGGTGAGTTAACTTTTGAGTCTGCGAAGTGCAAAGTCCTGAAACGCTCGAAAGTGGGCCCTAGGTCATTGCTAGAGGTCAAATCAGTGGAGAATAAGGTATGGAGATAGCGCTCACTAGGCTCTAGTTCAATATTCAAGAATTCGGGAGAGTTGGGTGACTCACAACAGAATACCCGAAGTCGCGAAGTCGCAAAGCGCCTTTTGATTAGGCTTGTGGTCACAGCCTGAGATCATATGAAGGAAGGGGCTAGCATGAATAGCTAGCACATATTGTTCAAATCCTTCAAAGGGGCTAGGAAAGAGCCTACGGGTTTGGAAGAACCTGCAATATGAAGAAAGGGGAACCTAGAGAAAGTTAAGGAAAGCGAAATTTTTATGCCCCACCCCTTAAAAGAGACTTAGAGGCCAGGTGTGTTACAAATTGGTATCAAAGCATGGAAACAACACTTGGCCTGCTTGGGCTCATGCACGAGTTGTATGAAAATATTCTTGAAGTACTTTAAGGAATCCTATCATTTCTTTGGGAAATGATAGTCGATCCTACAGGAGTGGGATTATGCTGAAGAACACTAATATTTAAACTAAAATAACAATGTGAAAGGATGGAAAGAATCTGTAGCAGTAATGATTACTGCTTTAATGAAGGGTTAAATCTAGTATAGGTGTATAACCCCTCATGATCAGAGGAATGATTTTGGTGACCATTCCCTAAAAATGGAGAGCATGCGTAGCTCTCGGGCTTCAAGTGACTGAGAAACAAATTTTGTTTATGGGTACAGGAATTGAAGGACAAGGTTTTTCTAACCAAGTTGATAAACGAAGCTGTAGAATTATAGAGTGATTGAGTGAGAAATCACAACAACCTCCCTTGCTTGGTGGATAGGAAAACTAATATTCCATAGTTCTTGTGGGAGGAGGAGAATGGCCTCCATCCTTGACTACGCTGAATAGAAGGAAAAAAAAAAAAAAACTCTAGATGTAATGGTCAAGACCGATCTTGACCTAAAGATACTCTGGATTTATGAACTAGGATACTTAGTAAGTAGTCCAAATGGTATTAGACATTATTGTTAAAGATACGTTAAAATGGTTGACTAAATGTTGATACTAAATGTGGTAAAGGAAGTGTCGGGGAACTTCTAGAATCCCAAGGGGTCATATTGACATCCAGTGGTGGATGGTAGTCATATAGATATAATTGGAAGGTAGTTTGGTTGATTTTGTTACCTTGGGAATGGTTATAATTGCCCAAAATGTATTTATAAGTTGGGTAATGTTCCATGGAGGTTGAGGCAAGAATGTTTTCTTGCTAGCTGCTACCGTATAAAAAGGGAACATGGTTATGACTATGTCATATTCAACATCCATGTGGATGTCGTGTGAATGTTTGTCAGCTCTCAACTGAGAGGGAAACTCAGTGGTGAGTGTTCCTATGAGGCTTGTCATAAGGATGGCACAAATTTCCTTGGAGGAGGATCTGGGAGTCTGATATGCATGTGAGCTTTCATGATGAATGTTTGGTTAGGCTTGTATGTGTTTATGCTTGAATGAATGATTTTAAAGCATTGTGAAGCTTCTTGACATGAAGCATGATAGTAATACCAGTTAGGTATGAATGATAATAAATGTGAAAGTGATGCACATGTATGATGTAAGAGTATAGGTATACTAAAGGCACGAGGTGACTGCCAAATGAGGGAAATGAGAGACAAGCATTGCACTCTTCAAGATTGAATGAATACCATGGATGCATGGTTGAATCCATTTTGAAGAGTCATGAAATTTCTGTGTTGAATGATAGCTTAAGGGGAATGTGCTCCATCCCCCCAGGAGAATCCAGTACAAATAAATGAAAGAGAAAACGAGCAACGATGCTATGTTGTCATGATAAGAGGAAAATTATTATGCCTTTGAGGATCACATGAGAATGATTGTAAACAATCATGAGTTGAATGATTTTAAAGTAGAGAAGTATGTAGGATATGAGATATAACCATGGAAACTACACACAGGATTTTGATTATGCATATGGTTAAGTACATCATGGATGTAAGTTAACAAAACCATAATATGTGTGGATACATAATTTGGATGCATGACAAAGATGCATGTTTATATTCCTTATGGAATATTTGGTAAACAATTGAAGCTAACTCAAGGTTGAGGCCATGTATATGCAATAAGGAAGTTTCATGCTGAGGGAGTTTCCTGTGGAGGAACTGTGTGAAGACTCTATTAGGAGGATAGAGTCACAACCTTAATTATTGTTGAGAATTAAGAAGTGAGCTATATATACATATATATAAGAATCTTGGATTACATTTTGAAAACATCACGTAATGAATAGAAGACTAATGAATGAATAAAGGAGTATGTTTGATTGAATAGACCTGGTTGAAGCCATGTTAAGAAAAGGTAGTGAGGCCTTTAGAGATAAATCAACTCGGCTAAAAAGTATCAAGTGGTGTAGAAAGAATTGGAAGAAGAGAGAGCCCTCAATTCTCTTCTTGCTAAGTATTACGTTTTCTCTGGGATGAGAGAGCTGGTATGCAGATGAAAGCAAATTCTTTAGCACCATAGTGATGGTGTTCATATTGTTGTAGAAACAATCGAGATTTTTTTGTGTGGCACTCATGAAAACATTAAGGATAATGTGGTGAAGTGCATAAATATGTGCTAGGACATGTATGAAAATATTTTATTGTCTTAACGCTATGCACAAAAATTTTGAAAGGTGGTTGTATGCCATGGATACCCAAGTAGGGTATGATTCAGGAAGGAGAACCCAAATGATAGTGGTGTGAACCTCTGGCAGTGAAGACTGATTGTATGATGCACGGGCATCTGAACCAAATGACCTATGTTGACTCAAAAGGTCAAAAACCTTTACTAAGAGATCATAGAAATACCTTCGATCAACTATAGATCGAGAACGTGAGGATCGCGAGAGAAAAATCTGATCGAATCAGGTTAATCAAGAACATGAAAGCGGAATTGAACATGAACCGTTCATCAGAAAGAAACCAATATTAGTTGTCAGATCGATTTCATGATCCATTGGAGTTAACGGATCAAATTCCAGTCGTTCGATAAGATCGACGATCCATATTCATTATGGAGATTGAACTCTTCGATAAAGAGAGAATACATTGGGGATTCTTCAAACACTGTGAACCCTTGATCTGTGAATGATCGGTGAGTGGACCTACAAGTAACCCATGTGTTAATACCACGTAAACATGTACCATGATTGGGTTATGTGGTTGAATTTGGAAAATCGAGGCTCTACTCTCAGTCTAATTTATCGGTCAAATACTTCTATGTCAGGGTTGTTGTATTTGGAATTGTGTGGTTTAGAATCGATCTAGGGATAAGATCGACGACCCGTATTCATTGCGAGGAAGGTATATGCATGTGGGTTAATTTCAGGACCTGTACCCATAAATTAAACTCAATATAGTTTTGTTTTGAGTTCGGGGTCCGATCGTAGATCGGACAACTCATATTCATTGCGGAGATAGGAAGGAGAATTAAACCACGAGCTAGTTGAGGTTATGAAATCCCTTGCAACCATTGGATCTGGGGGAAGAAGGATCTTCACCGTTGAATTGCAGACAAGGGGTTAAGTCAGGATCATAGTGCCTATACATGAGAGCCGAAAGGATATCACCTGAAAAGAATAGAGCTGAGGTCACAACTCTCGATCAAATGAAGAGAAAATGGAGTTCCTCTGGGCCAGTCAAGGAAGATAGAGTTTAGCACTCTACGATTAGACAGTGGTCATGGGGACTGGATATATGTGAATCAAGGTGCTCATAGTTAGCACGTTGCATGGAATGCATTGAGGGAATGCATGTTTACATCAGAGGGAAGACGACATATTTCCCATTAAGGAAGGAGGATCTTCCAGTACTCTACTTAAGTTATAGAGGTATTAAGGAAAATATAATTTCTTGGGTGGCCATGAGTGTTGGCGCCCTGGTTACTAATGAAGGCATAATGCTTGGGTGCATTCATGCAAAAACTTTTAAGTTTCAGGTGTACTGATTTGGGATCGTGATCGACCTATAACAAGAAGTATAGTCTTCTTGTAAGAATGAATGAAAATGAATACGCCATATGATGAAAAGGTTGGTTAAATTCCAACAAACCATGGCCAAGGACTTGTCATAAAATGTGACAAACATGAAATCAATGTAAGAGTGCATTGGGTATGAATGTGGCCATGAATATTGGCACCTTTGTTAAAATCGTTTGAAACGTTGAATTATGATTTGAAAGGTTTGATATGTTGAAATGAGGCATAGGCAAGGAATGGGATTCCATTTTCATGTTTATATAGATGTGATGAACTATTAGTATGCATGGTTATGATGTAGGAGCATCTGAACCAAATGATCTATGTTGAATCAAAAGGTCAAAAACCTTTACTAAGAGATTGTAGAAATACCTTCGATCAACTACAGATCGAGATCGTGAGGATCGTGAGAGAAAACCCTGATCAAATCAAGTTAATCAAGAACATGAAAGAGAAAGTGAACACAAGCCGTTCATCGGAAAGAAACCAATCTCAGTTGTCAGATCAATTTCATGATCCATTGGAGTTAACAGATCAAATGCGAGTCATTTGATAAGATCAACGACCCGTATTCATTACGAAGATTGAACTCTCTGATAAAGAGAGAATACATTGGGGATTCTTCAAACACTATGAACCCTTGATCTGTGAATGATCGGTGGGTGGACCTACAAGGAAACCATGTGTTAATACCACGTAAATGTGTACCATGATTGGGTTATGTGGTTGAATTTGGAAAATCGAGGCTCTACTCTCAGTCTAAATTATCAGTCAAATACTTCTATGTCAGGGTTGTTGTATTTGGAATCGTGTGGTTTAGAATCAATCTAGGGATAAGATCGATGACCTGTATTCATTGCGGGGAAGGTATATGCATGTGGGTTAATGTCAGGACCTGTACCTATAAATTAAACTCAATAGAGTTTTGTTTTGAGTTCGGGGTCCGATCATAGATTGGACGACCCAAATTCATTGCGGAGATAGGAGGTAGAATTAAACCACAAGCTAGTTGAGGTTCTGAAATCCGTTGCAACCGTTGGATCTCGGGGAAGACGGATCTTCACCGTCGAATTGCAGACAAGGGGTTAAGTCAGGATCATAGTGCCTGGACATGAGAGCTGAAAGGATAGCACCTAAAAAGAATAGAGTTGAGGTCACAACTCTCGATTGAATGAAGAGAAAACAGAGTTCCTCTAGGCTAGTCAAGGAAGATAGAGTTTAGCACTCTATGATTAGACAATGGTCATGCAGACTAGATCTATGTGAATCAAGGTGATTATAGTTAGCACGCTGCATGGAATGCATTGAGGGAATGCTTGTTTACATAAGAGGGAAGATGACATATTTCCCATTAAGGAAGGAGGACCTTCCAATACTCTACTTAAGTTATAGAGGTATTAAGGAAAAGATAATTTCTTGGGTGGTCACGAGTGTTGGCACCCTGGTTACTAATGAAGGAATAATTCTTGGGTGCATTCATGCAAAAACTTTTAAGTTTCATGTGTATTGATTTGGGATCATGATCGGCCTATAACAAGAAGTATAGTCTTGTTGTAAGAATGAATGAAAATGAATACGCCATATGATGAAAAGGTTGGTTAAATTCCAACACACCATGGCCAAGGACCTGTCATAAAATATGACAAACTTGAAATCAATGCAAGAGTGCATTGGGTATGAATGTGGCCATGAATGTTGGCACCTTTGTTAAAATCATTTGAAACGTTGAATTACGATTTGAAAGGTTTGATATGTTGAAATGAGGCATAGGAAAGGAATGTGATTCCCTTTTCATGTTTATATAGATGTGATGAACTTTTAGTATGCATAGTTTTGAATATATATATATGGATGCATGAGAGACTAACAGTTTGTTTAGCTGTGAAAAGGATGAATTGCAGGGAGAAAAAGGTCTTAGATATGGCAGTGTTGTAATCCCATAAGGAAGACCAATTTCCTACTGAGCCAAACTGCAAGGAATGGTATTTCCTTTTTGAAAAAGTGAATTGGATTGTTAGTATGCACAATTCTGAAATTGTTTATGAGCCACTGCAAGTATGCGACGAAAATATAGTGTGCATGAAAACTAACAATTTGTTTAGCTGAGGAAAGTTGACTTGCAGGAAGAAAGAGTGTTGGATATGGCAATGTTGTAAGCCCATAAGGAAGATCGATTTCATGTTGAGATAAACTGCTATGGGGAAGAAAGTCCCATGCTTGTGAATCTGGTTTCGTGCGAAATAGATCTGAAAAAAAATATGGAACTTGAAAATCTGTGGGTGACAGATTTGCAATGAAAATTTTGAATTTGAAATTTATGATGATGTCTCATGAATTTTTGTATGCCTGTGATACAGGTGAGAAGAAAATATATGTCCAGAAAGGATAGGTGAAGTTTGTCAAGCTGAAAAGCATGAAGGAGGCCATTGTTGAGACATGAGAACCCCATGGTAAGTCATGATCGTCTGGAATATGTTGTGTTGAGGTAACACAAGCTGGAGGGATGCCTCGACAGAGAAAGAATGAGGGACGCCTCGACTATAAGGCTTGATGAAGTCTCTGAAATTATTCTTGTGTGAGAAATCCTTCGCAAGGAAAGATGGATCACCTGAGGAACTGTATAGCAGAGAAGGGGATGCTTGAGCCTGGGCCTAGAGGGTAAGTGACCGCAAGGGAGACGATACCTTGATAGTTCTTGTAAACTATTGATTAGGATCATGCACACAATGGGTATGTCTGGGAAAAACAATGAGCCTGGATAAAAAGATATTCATGTGGATGCAACCCCATGAACTGCACAGATAATTATTGTGCTAGATTATGAAATATTCCTCTTGAATTTTGAACAACAATAAGATGTTTTCGCATAAAATTGTCATTAATGTGCTTTTTGTACAAGAATTATTGAAGGAAGGTGATGAAGAATAAGAGTATGAAAAAGGACCTGATCAAGGACAAAGGGGAAGATTTCTGAAGTGGCAGAATCTGAAAGGCATAACAAGTGCTTCTGAGAAGGAACACCGAGGATGGTGTTCATTTAATTGGGAGAGAATTGTAACACGTTGTTTCCCCCATCTTGTAATTAATCATAAAATAGGATTTCCATTCTAAGGTATTTGGATGACGTAAATGTATTATTGTTAAATTTCCCATAACTGACTGTTGGGGGGTGAAGCCTTGAAGTACGAGCCATGATATCTCTAGAGGAAAGAATCAGTTAATGAAGGAAAGGACTGGTGGTTGAATAATCAACAACCCCCATGAATGGAGACATGGGTTTCCATCTCGAAGTACCACAGAGACCTGCAGACCTGAGATTCCTTCTGACAGAAGGACCAGGATAGGTCGGAAACCTTCCTAAATAAGGAAGGTAAGATACAAACACACGCAAATGGTAAGAAAGAGACAAGCAAGAGGAGAGACATCAGACGGGAGTGCAAGATCGGAATGAGATGCGCGAACCAAAAGGAAGTGCAGAGAACATGACCTAAAGGACCTAAAGGTGAGCTTGATGTTGAGGAAGCATCTGATAAACCTCGTAGGGTCGCTATGACAGAGAGAGTCTCTACGAGAGATGGCATAAAGTCCCTAGTGATATCATGGCTTAGCATGGGAGTGGCCAGAGTGCTAAGAATGAATGCCTTTAAGCCTATGGTTGGGTGGAAAGGCACACACCCACATTCAGCTAGTTGGCTGCAACCTGTAATAGATAAGTATTCTCATACCATGTGTAATTGAGATGTAACTATGTAATAAAGTTGGATATCCTTTGAATGACTCAGGGATATGCATGTTTATTTAATTATTATATTGTATCTCTTTATTCTTGTTTAAATTGTGTATTTAAGTAAGTATGTAATTCTCTGATTTGTATACATAAATTCCTGAGCCTTGCGATGGCTTAAGTTAAAATAAGTAGATTGTGAGTTCATCGACCTTGGCCACGGTTTTCACGGGTGCACGTCGACACTCCCAGTTGCCCAGAGTCTTTGGGAGGATGGAGTCTGTTAAGCTCAGGAGGGTGTTGTTCATATGCATAGAGTCTCTATGAGGCTGGCATAGGTCAAGAACCTCTTAAGTCCTAGAGTTGAGGAATGAACATAAGGGGTGCATGGAAGAATTCTTCCAAGCATTACGTTCAAGAGAAAGAGCATCAATCTCTTAAGCCTTTCAGAGCCAACAAAGCTCAGGAAGAATAGCGTGACTCAAGTATCGAAAGGAAATATCCTTTCCTTTGGAAGATGAACAGACAAGATCCATTCGGGAGGATCTAAGGTTTGTCACAACCGTTAGATTTGAAGAAGGAGCGTAGGTGTTAACGCCTCGACTACTTCAGTATTTGCAAGTTCGACGAATGTTGGTAATCATCATGAAGGGGATGAATCCTCTGAAGTCCGAAACTCGAAGTCACGATGCGATCTAGACCATAGATCCAAGGATCTATCGGGACCCACCTTGACTGTCAGATCTGTGAGTTTAGAGTTCGTGCGACAGGAGAACCGTACGTTGGTTCAACTAAAAATTTGAAACCCGAAGTCGCGAGGTGATCTGGACCATTGATCTAACATAAGTGAAGTTTGGAGTTTGGATTTCAGGGAGAAGGAGGTGAGCTAAATTTTGATTCCGCGAAGTGCGAAGTTCTGAAATGCTCGAAAGTGGGCCCCAGGTCATAGTTGGAGGTCACCTCAGTGGAGAATAAGGGAAGGAACTAGCGCTCACTATGCTCTAGTTCAGAATTCGGGAAGTCGGCACAGTCGGGTGACTCACATCAGAATACCCGAAGTCACAAAGTCATGAAGCACCTTTTGATTAGGCCTATGGTAACAACCTAAGGTCATATGAGGGAAGGGGCTAGAATGAAGAGATAGAGAACGTTGTTCAAATCCTTCAAAGGGGCCAGGAAAGAGCCCGCGGGTTTGGAAGAACCTACAATATGAAGAAAGGGGAACCTGGAGAGAGTTAAGGAAAGTGAAATTTTGATGCCCTACCCCTTAAAAGAGCACTTAGGGGTCGGGTGTGTTACATTAGGCTACAACCAGGTTATAGTCTCAGAGGAAGACCGATTCAAAACTACCTTCCGAAACAAGTGGGGAACTTTTTCTTATAAACGCATGCCCTTTGGGCTGATTAAAGCAGGAGCAACCTTCCAAAGGGCTATGGATGTAGCGTTTCACAGATTGATTAACAGATGTGTAGTAGTATACGTGGACGATGTGACTGTGTATTCAATGGATAGAAAAGACCACATCCAACATCTAACCCAGATTTTTGAAAGGTGTAGGGAATATGGAATATATTTAAACCCTAAGAAAACTATCTTTGGTGTCGAGGAAGGGAAACTACTAGGTCATATTATATCTCAGGCAGGAATTTGCATAGATCCAAAACAAATAAAGGCAATAGCCTAGCTTCCCTTACCCCGCAACAAAAAGGCTATGAAATCCTTCTTTGGGAAAATTAATTTTGTGAGGAAGTTCACGCCCGATTTCGCTGAAACGGTCAAACCCTTACAAAAAATCATTCACAAGGATGTTGATTTAAAATGGGATGACGAGCGAAAAGTTGCTTTCAACAATATCAATACCACCATATCTCAAGCTCTAGTGTTGCAAAGTCCTAACTTTAGTAAATATTTTTTCCTCTATACTTTCGCCTTCGACCAATCCTTAGTTGCAGTTTTAACCCAGAAGGATGATGATAACAATGAGGCACTGTTATTGCTCATGAGCACTAATCTCTAAGGGGCCGAATTGAATTACCCTGCTATAGACAAACAAGCTTATGCGATGTACACAGAAGTAAAACATTTCAAATATTACATCCTAAAAAATCACACCAAAGTCATCGTACCTCACCCCGCAGTCCGATCCCTATTCACTCAACAGGAGATGGGGGAGAGAAGAGGAAATTGGATGGAAGTTGTCCAAGAATTTTATCTAGATATAAAACCTGCCAAACCAGTTAAGGGACAAGGACTATGTAAACTGGCTGCAGAAGCTCAAGACCAAATAAATGAAGACTCTGTGTGGGATAATGAATTAGCGTTATGGTGTAATGAATATTTATACATTTCCCCAGGGTAAAAGTCTTGGTATGGAAAACTAATTTACCTCATGTATCATGGGACTTTCCTAGAAAACCTAAACCCCAAGGAAAGGAGATCTCTTAGACCGAAATTGACATAATATCGCCTCATAAATTCGGTAATTTTCCGAGTACATTATGATGGGGTACTCTTGATATGTTTTGAACGTGAATATGTAGATAAGGTTTTGAGGGAGCTCCATGATGGTCCGACAAGTGGACACTTTGCAGGGAATACCATTTCTCACAAAATACTGAGAGCCGATTATTACTAGCCTACTCTATTTAGAGACTCTCATACATACGCTAGAAACTGTAAAACTTATCAGATAAGCGTGGGGAGGGAAAATAAATCAGTTATCCCACTCCAACCAGTGACCATATCTAGACCATTCGAGCAATGGGGTTTAGATTTCATAGGGGATATTACCCTGAGTTATTCCAAACAACATAGATACATACTGGTTACTACGAACTATTTTACGAAATGGGCAGAGGCCATCCCTCTAACTCACATGAATGAAAAGGTGGTAATCCAATTCATAGAAAAACATTTGATCACAAGGTTTGGTATGCCTTCCGTTATTGTTTTTGACAATGCCTCTTACTTTTCTTCCACTCCGTTAACATAGTTTTCTCTAGAAAAAGGAATCATAATCAGATACTCTGCAAACTACTGTCCACAGGGGAACAAAGTGGTAGAATCGACCAATAAGAAACTAGTGAGGATCTTAAGGAAAAAAGTTGCAGACAATCAAGGGAATTGGCATATCTCGCTTCATAATTCCTTATGGGATTATAGAGTAACACCCAAGGAAGCTATAGGGAACTCCCCATACTTTCTAGTATATGGACAAGAAGCCATTCTCCCAAATGGGTTGTATCTTTCATATCTTTAGCTTGCTCAGGTATCTAGAGGAAAACCCTCATCAATTATTCAAAAGAGAATTGATACCCTCCTCATGCTAGAAGAAGAAAGGGAGAAATAAAAATCAAAGTTCGTCGCTCATCAAAAGATAGTTAAAATATGGTTTGACAAGCATAAGGCCAAAGAGAAGAATTTCGAATTAGGAGACTTAGTCTTGAAATGGGATAGAGAAAATGAACCTAAGGGAAAACATTCAAAGTTCCAGAATCTATGGCTGAGACCTTTCCAGGTATCTGAGAAACTTGGGGTAGGCATGTATCGGTTGCAAAATATAAGGGGGGAACCTGACGCCCTCCCTCTAAACGACCAAGCCCTAAAACAATATTTATGTTAAAAAAAAATGTGCGTGTGTTTTTTTTCATGTTGTTTTCTTATTAGGATAAATGTGTAAGGTAGACTGATTGCACAGTCATTTTATTCATGTTTTCTCTTTTGTTTAGTTTTTTATTTTAATAAAGTTGTGTTTCACAAGGTATTGGTTGAACTTAATCAATATGGTGTAGCAAAGTTTGTTCCTAACTCACGCTTACGTGAAACACAATAAATGTTGGACAATTGCATTTTTTCTTCAAAGAGTTTGGTGTTTGATATTTTGAAAACAAGCAACCTTAGCGAGTGATGAAGTGTCTTCCTGGTGGTCTCGTAAAACCTAAAGGGAAAGATGAAAATTTGGAAAGGACCACATGTACCTTTATATAGATCTAGGAATAATTTCACCTTAACCATCTCATATTGCAGATAACAGACGTCCTCCTCTCCCACTCGCTCAGGGCATCTCTACCAAAATAAATCAATTATATCAAATGAGTGCAAAGTAGGAGAGGGTATGCAAATAGCTATGTCAGGGCTATGGACGCTCGCTGTCAACAGAGCAAGGTCTGTGACATCGGGGTGACTCTGTCAGGACTATGTACGCTTGTTGGCAGCAGAGCAACACCATAGAGAGTGAATAATAATAACTAAAATGGCCTAGTGCTAGTGAATTACTTACCCGACTCTTGTCAAAAGGGAGCATGGGTCACGATCAAGAGGAATGAAGGTGGAATAAAGGTTAAAACTCCATAGGCGGACCCATATTCATGAACCAGAGAGATTGTAAATGCAAGTATAGGAAAGGATTTGACAAAAGAAAAGCCAATTAGTTTCCCAACCATCTTCCACATCAGCTAGGCTCAAGGGAAGGAACATATATTCTTCTTTCTCCTAGAGAATCGCCATTTGTTGAGCACTCAACACACCCTAAAATCTTCTTTTTTTTGAAATTTTGTCACTTTTGGGTACCACTTGTTTCATTTTTACTATCTGAATTCAACTCAATATAGAGGGGTGGTTATTTGTGCTTTCATGACTCGTATCGATCAAATCGGATTTGTTTTGAACTTGTTAAATGAAGACTTGTGTCTAAAATAACTTGGCATTCTAACTTAGAATTTGTAGCTAACATTGTGACAAGTGCGCTTATGTTCGGCGTCGGAAAAATCCAAGCAGATAAAGTGGCCACACATTAATAATAATCGTCGATCGCCGATGCACCATCGACATCGATAAAAGGCGGAATAATTTCGCGTTGGTAATTTGCCACACAGTTTCAGGAGATAGTTGATCACCATCGACGTCGACAGAATACGAGAGTATTAAATGTTGACATGAGTCATGGTAAACCCCCGATATCCAATGACATTTGCATTGGTTCTGGGTCGGAGAAATCTCGAAGAGTTAAATTAGTGAAAATTTTCGCCTTGACGCATCTATGATCTCCAATCCCCAATGCACTTTCAGCATCGACAATTTTCGAGTGAGTTAATCCGGGAGCACCTGGTTAATATTATCACCAATCGTCTATCCTTGATACTTTTCGACATCGACGGAGTGGGATTTGTTGTGAGAACAATTATCTAAGGAAAAGTCCTCGATTTTGAATAACACGATTAAACAAAGAAGTCGTTTTCAAGTGCCACGCATCTTTGTCACATAGGGTTCTCATATGGTCTAGCTTCGTCCCAAGTCATCTTAAGGTTCCCTGTGTCCTAGTCACGCCTCTGAGTCATATTTTCCACATCAGCTCTATATGGAAAGATGGATCGATGTCAGACCTCTTGCTAGGAGATATTAACAAACGATGTTTAAAGAGAAATCTAGACCCCCGATCCACCGGCTAGATTATCAAAACGATGGGATGTTTTCAGCACAAGATACGATCAGATGTTTTCATTTAATAGGCCAATTAATATTTCACCCCACATACATTGCTACCCCATGCGCCGATTGAACAACAGGATTTTGAAATCACCAATAGGCCACATTATATCCTGCGCCCACGCAGTCAAACTAGGATCGAATTTATTTTTAAACTTCATGAAGATTTGGCGGAAGATTTTATAGAACCACAATCATATCCCGAATTGAATGGTTGATGTGACAAGGTAAGTTCATCTCTATTTAAATCACAGAAACAACTTCAAACACTTCTATTCCATGCACAAGTTTCCATTTCCAGAGCATCCGAAGAAGCAAAGAGAGCGTCTCAAGACTACGTTGTTTCTTAGATCATCAAAACTAGGTTAAACAAGCAACATAGGTATGTTTTTAATTTTATCAATTCGACGGGCGTATTTTTTTTTATATCAGCAGTTGATCTTTTACACAACATCTAACTATGTTTTAGCTACAGGAAAAAATGTCTCCAAGAAATCCAATGACCAGGCACTCACTAAGGCACCTAAGTTAAAAGAGGCAGAAGTTGGTGAGGGTACTTCTTCTGATACTATGAGGTAGTTAGAATACACTCCCAGGACAGAGTCGGTTATTAAAACCTCGACAAAGAAAGCATTCATTCAACCTCTGGTCTTTAGCAATATAGAAGCGACCACTGGATCCAAAATAATGCTCGCACAGTGGGCAGATATATTCAACATAATCAACTAGGAGGATTACCTAGAGAATATCCCACACATCGACCCAGATGTAAGGGTTCTTGAAGATCAAGTTTTCTCGAACATTCGATAGTCGTGCCTGCACATGGGAGCCTATTGAACTCCAGTTTTCCCATGCATTGAGGTTTTGAGTTGGCTAAGACATCATACAGACACTCAGAAGTTTCTCATCAATGATGAGAATGGTGGGTGTGTTGGATTTTTTCTCCCGACAGAAGTTCAAAAGTACTACAAACTCAGGGACCCAGAGGAGCGGCTGAACACATACTTCATGGTGAAGTTTTACGAAGTCCATGACACCAGTTGGTTGATGGCCTCATGGTGGAAGGAGGACAATAAATTCACAAACTAGAGCAATGGCTGGTATGGGGTAGTTAACTTGAGAGATCCATACATCTACTTGATGGCTCTAATCTGCAGACTATATGGAGAAAAGGACTGCTCCAAGTTCTCAAAAGCATGGATTCCCCTATCGTACACTGTGGCTATCTCGAGGAGTACTTTCAACTAGGGAACAATCATCTCCAAGCAATTGAGCACCAACTTAGTACATGCTCAAACGATGAAATAAGGAGAAGTTCATGCATTTCACATGGCCTCATACCTACTTGATGTAATCTGTATGAGAAATGTATTCTCTGGTATGAATTTGAGTTGTCACCTTACATAACTTCCTATTCACATCTACTTCAACATATTATGGGAGAACAAGTACAAAAAATCATATGCCCTTATATGCGATGAATTCATCGCTAGAGTCTATTTCATTTTATTTAAGAAGGAATGCCCAAGGTTGTCTGTAGCAGCCAAGAAAATGATATCAAAGGTAGGCCACTGGTATCTAGATGAACACACAAATTATATCAAGATGTTTGGGGCCACCAAAGCACCGCATTTACTCCGTTCTCACGTCCTAGACCGACTCATTGTAGGAGAAATCTGCTATCAGACTATCTTGCATGTCTATAACACCACACTAGTTAAGGACAAGAAACAAGCTTTCATACCCTATGACTTCCATGTGCAATTTTATCTAGTGAAGGAAACTGCTCAAGCCAAACAATAAGGGTCGAGTCAACTTGAATTCAGGTTCCCAATAGGCTGGTTTCAAAAGCACGATCCTAAGGGACTAGTCCTCCAACATGCTTCACAAGTTTCGTCCTGTTGGCCATACGCGCATGACAAGTTTGAGGATGAGATTTTTACAAAATGTGCTCAGGACTAGG
Organism: Picea mariana; assembly: GCA_032191745.1. NCBI lineage: Eukaryota > Viridiplantae > Streptophyta > Pinopsida > Pinales > Pinaceae > Picea > Picea mariana. The sequence continues at coordinate 18,960 of JASDQU010310009.1, read as the reverse complement.
AGGAGGTAGTATAGGGGAAAGCCAACCCAAACATGACTAGGTTCAAGGCTATGAGCATGGATGAACAGGTGGAGACAATAGAGAAGTCGGCTCAAGTTGCTCTCAGAGCTAGAGAATAAATCAAAGCAACAGAGATCCCAAAGGCCCAAAGGAGAGGATTTATTTTACTAGAAGGATCCTAGAGGGTCATTGACCAGTTACAGAATGACCCTGAACTCATAGAAATGAAGAGGATCACCTCAGACAACCCAATCACAATGACAGGAGAGCCAAGTGGCTTAGAGACAATACAACTGGAAGAAATCATCGTCTTGGAAAATCCTGGAGTTCCATCACCACATATTAGACCACGAGGGACCATTACATACCAACCTGAGGTTTCAAGGATGCTAGGTGAAACAGGTGTACCAAACCCCCTGCTTGAACTGATTACCATCTATGACGATGAGGAGAGTCCGAAGGTCTCCCTGGTAACTTCGGTAACAATTACAGAGGAGAAGGAACCTGAGAAAGAATCTACCCCAAGTCTCGATGCTCTAGTTCATGACCTTCCACAGAGAGACCATGAGGTTGAAAGTGTCTTAGACACTGAATTACTCAACCTTCCGGGGACCCCAAAAGATAGCTTGAGGGATGAGCTAGGATCAAGTGTTCAAGAAAAGGAGGTTCAACAACAAGAGATCGACACCTCGAAAACCAACTACCAAGTAAGTATTGAACCTATCCATGGTTCTTCAATATTGGTTGATGCCTCACTAGCCGATGAACAAAAAATGGAGGTCGAGCCATCAAAACATATGAAACAGGTCCAGGAACCAACCCTAGAACAAATACACACATCTAAAATCCTGGGAAACACTCTAACCCGGGGAGAACAACAAATCCCTGATCCAGTTGATGAGGTCGTAAACATACATGCGATCGCCTATGTCAAGAAGAGAAAAGCTATCATGAAGAGGACCACCAAGAAGAGAAGGCTCACACTAGATAGCGCATTTCTCATCACCACAGAGGAGAAGCTGCTCAATACAAAACATGACAAAACATTTGAGCTTATCAACGTAGGGATGGCTATCATGGATGCCATGTTGGATCGAGGAAGGAGAGGTGAAAGGGAACCGACCGCTGCACTTAAGGAGTTGGATCATCTGCGCCATTTGGAAAAATACTATCAAGACTCCACGCAGGCCACAGTATTTTTGAGGAGTGAGTTAGAGGATTCTTATGAAAAATTCACAAATGAATGACACCTTTTCACTGCATGGATAGCCTATTTCCAAGAAGATACCCTTATGGCACTAGAAACCTGCAAAGACGTGGAAAGGTGGTATGAAGAAGCATACCAGGTAGTAGAAAGGATTGATTACATCAGCATAGTAAAAAAGGTCCGAGACATAGAAGAGCACGATATTCAATTGCTAAGAGAAAAAAAAATCGATCATATTAGGAAAGCAGTCGAATACTGGGTAAATATGGCCCAGAAACCTAAGCAGGAGATATAGAATATGTGGGTCGAGTGCGAAAAAGGCTGGGAAAAGATTAACCGGGAGATGAAAGGCATCGTCCTCCCAGAATTCCGCTCACCCGAAGACTTTGTCAACCTGCATGACATACTCAAGTGACATGCAGAACAAGACTCGACATGGACAATGAAGATCACATAGGTGGAAGGCATGGCGCCAGGTCAAATACAACAATTTATGGAGCATCTGATCAAGGCTCGTGCAGTTCTTCAGCCATTGAGTGCCAAAATAGTCAAGTACAGAGAATGGGAAGTAGAATTGAAAGAAAGTATTTTAGCCCCGATGGACCAGCATAGGTTCCCATATTCCAACACATTCGAGGAACTCTTCATCTAGTGGTCAGAGTATGAGAAGAGTCATCCAATTCAATAAAACCATGAGATTATTCTCAGAGAACAAAGAGATCAAGCACCACGTGGAGATATTTTGTTTTACTTAACTTAAACTTGTAGTAGCTATTTTTAGTTAGTGATTCTATATAAATAAAGGGATTGACCTTTTAGCAAAGGTCAATGTTTTTGGGTAAAGACCCTCATTTTTGGAATTGTAAATAACTATTTCTGAACTACCTTAATTGACAAGTCTTGTTTAGGACCAGAGACAAAATATTGTTTTTTCATCAAAGGCATTGTATGATTGGATTGAGGAGGAATTACTTCAAACTTTATTTCAGTAATTGATGTTGTAACGAGTAAGATTTTATGAATCTATTGATAAGTTATCTATCTCAATATTTTTTTTGTAGTTCTTGTTCTTAATGATGGAAAACAAGTTGTTGTGTTAATGTGTGATTAATGTTAGAGCTAAGGAAACTATTTTTCTTGCCATCATCTTATTACATGCGTATTTTCTTTACGATAATTGTATCTCAGTCAATAATTGAAATACCAACAAGTTAATGTATTAGTACTAGGAATGTAACATGTGTGAATATATTTGTTTGCATGCTTGAGCATGGGGGTTATCCCAAGCTCAAACTTCTTCAGTAGTTAAGACTCCCTTCCACCAGTTGGTTTATACCAGTGTACATCATTTTATCAAAATCATCTAATAAAAGAAAATACAAAAGAGAACATTTAAATAGAAGAAGGAACTTTCATAGGAAGATATCCTGTCAATCACCACGTAAATCCCATCGATAAATTGGCTAGATCGAAATATCGGGAGAACTATTCCACCATCAAACACTGCAGAGTCTAATTGGGCCTCTGTGGCGGGTTTGGTTCCTATTGTTGAGTTAAAGGGATTTAGGACCCCTCAACATGCTATCCGACCCTTATCTGACTCAAGGTACCTGCAGAATAACCCTTGCAAGTAACCTATGTGGCTTACTATGTCAATCAACTAGATTCACCATGATATAACCAATGCATAGGTGAGCAGTCGCAAGTTCAGTCCACCGTATGGGCAGGGTAAGTGCCTCGAAGAAGGTGGTATGTCTAATAACTTAAGCATTAATATAAACATAATACATGTTATAATTCAAATGTGCAGTATACATTATACAATGTACATAGAGAGATTATTAAAAAATTGTTGCACATAATCCCTATGTTTAGTGCATCCTCTTCACCACACACATAACAACTAGATGTGCCATATTTATCTCTAATCTAGTTAACCACCCAGGTGTTGGGACAAATCATTGACATAATTTCTTTTAATTAATCAAGATAAGGCATGCTTCTACCATTCAGTCATCTAAATTCTTTCATTTCCCCATTTTTTTCTCTTCTTTGCATGCAATGCAACCCATGGTTGCATTGTCTCCATGTTGTAAAAACAAATTTATTGATAACATCAATTTCTAAATTCACTAATGTATTCATGACATCAAAATGAATAGTATAAGATCAAATATATATCATCAAGTTTAGAGTAAAAATTTACTCTTTAGAAACTTGACAAAATATAAATGACTTACTCTTTATCATGTGCCTTTTTTTGTTCATTTGGAAAATCTACCCTTCACTTTTTGTCCTCATCTCATTGGTTATCCCAAACCAATCTAATTAATGTTTCATTGAATTACTTGATGTACTCACCAACATAATAGAATGACTTGTATACTATGTACCCCTCCACTAGAGACCCCTTGGGGTTTTCCCTTTGTCAAACAAACCCCTTCAAAATTTTCATGTACCAATATAAGAAGAGCATCCAATTAGATGAGACACCTCAACTAATTCAACCTTATTAGTTAGGTGAATTAGAAAATGGACTTGCAAGTCTGTGAAACTGATAGGAAATTCCTTCTCGAACATATAAATAATGATGTCTATCTCTTGATTCCATCGTGGAATGCTAGCCATGTGAATATCCTTTGATGTAATCCAATGTACAATTGCAGATGATTTAGATATGGAAGATTGCAGGTCATAAGGGAAGTCAAGGGTTCACACAACCACATAGAAGAAAATAATAATTACATTGTTACACATTATTTTGGTCACCCCTATGATCAACTGACAATATGTGCATGACTCCATTCTATGTTCCCTGAAGCTACTAAAATGAGACTTTCTCCATGAGAAAATGAATCATCTTTGTTTTCTTAAAAACCATATCAAAGGATATCGTCACACCCTGCTAAATTCTTGGGGTGTGACGATTCTTGATCGTCACATGCTGCACCAAAACTGGACTGCGGCGTCACTACAGGCTACTTGTGCATAGGGTGCGACGATGCTCAAACAAGAGAAAAAGGTGAAATTCACAAAAGTTCTAGAAGGGAATCTTATAGAAGATGAGGTGGCCTCCGATCAATTTGGATCTTACTCACTTCTCTGATTTAATGGGATCATCCTAATATCCTCATCCATCCCTATTTCACCCTATATAAAGATGGATCTCTCATGGGAAAGGCTAGGCTTGATTATGCATGAAGAATTCTGCTAAAGATTGTACTTGCGATAGCTTTGATTTAGCTTTCCAATTCAGGTTCTGAATGCTCTTCATCAAAAGAATTGGATAAAAGGTGAGTGTGTTGGAGAAAAGGGCCATTGGAATGGACCTTACAACATCAAGGCATGGGTTGTATTCTCCACTTTCATTCAATATAATGCAGTAATACATTTCTTCCCTATAAAAGTGTCTCTATTTTTATTTTATAACTCCTTGATCTTATGCATAGGTTTCATTGGAATATATATATATATTGTTGTTCTCTTTCTTTATTGGTTTTTGCTTCTAAACAGGTTCAACATCACACAAATCCAAAGATGGATCAAGGACGATACTAGCAAAGATCCAACGACGTTTAAATGGTATGACATTTATCCCTCTCTGAACTAGTTTACATTACAATGAAATCTAAGGAGAAGCTTGTATTCTAATTTGTTTTGTTCTAGATTCTTGTTGAAGTTAGGGATATTAGTTTGTGTCTACACTTACCAATTTTTCCGATAACAAAATTGGTGACCGTACTGGGGATGTCCTCTTTTGGATTTTTCTTCCTTTTTTCTTTTAGCTTTCCTACTTTTGGTTAATTTCGTTCTCTGAGTCTTTGGGTGATCCATATTGACTCCCTAGTCCTGAAAGTTCATTGAGAAACTCTGTCCCCTTTTCATTTTTTCCCTATTTACAATCATCGTCGCACCTTGCTTGTTAAAACCGGAACGACGATGTCGCATTGTGTTTTTCCCATTGCCTGCGACGATACTGGATCATCGCACTATGCTCTTTTGTAGCCTACGATGATTCCTGTAGAAATTGTTTGGAGTGATAGTCAATTTTTCCTCTTTGCCCAGATTTGTTAGTATTTCTTGGAGTGAATTTTTAGTCCCGGTGAATGATTATTTACAGCTTGGTTTGCATATTTTAGCTTGAATTTGATTATTTCTCAAGTGTTGAGATTCATTTTCATAAACTTCATTGTTTTATCTTTGACTTCTTGTTGCAACGGTATAATCTCAAGACTTCATCCATGGGTGTTTTCCAGATGAATTGTTATTGGTATTTTTGTTTTGTATTGTTGTTGATTGGAAAACGATTTTTTATTGTATTAGACAAATAAGTTTTCTTACTTTTTCATTTTTGGTTGCATTATGAGTTGATTTTGGGAAATTTGCATTGTGAGTGCATTCATCTTCTTGGTCAACTTTTTCTTTTTGATTCAGATCTATGTTTTTACTTGCAAAGAAAAAAATTTGAAGTTCTTTTTTCTATTAATAGTTTTTACAAGAAATTTTTGCATTCAAATATTTGTTGAAAAAAGAGAAAATTAGAAAAATTTGATAGCTTTTATTGTTTGGCATCAAGATCATTCAAAGATTGAAGAAATTGTGTTTTGTAACTTGTTGTATTATGGAAAAAAAAATCCTACTCCCTTATGTAATTAGAGTTCATTGAACGAAAATAATGCATCTCATCTCTCTTTGCATATTGTTGGGTCAAGGTCAAAAAATACAACAATTTCATCTCCGCTTCATTTTTGAGTAAGTAACAACCATTAAAATTCAGCGTAATTTTAAAATCTATCTAGTAACTTTTATTTTCTAGAAATTTTATAAACCAACATTAGCTAGGGATATCTATTGGCACATAGGCAGACCCATGGTTCAACACTCAAGAGCGCACCAACAAAACCCTAATTACCGTCACTTTTAGCAACACCTGCGGAGAAAATGAAGTCTCACCCGAGGTAGAGGCAAGGGTGGTTGCAGGAGTCCAGTGTCTGCAACCTTAGCTGGGACACAAATATATGATTACAATATTCTATCAAAGAACTTAGCAGTTACAGTTCATCAATATTTAACCAGTATCTACTTCGCAGTAAAAACCCTACTCACAGAGCACCACAGTATTCACCCAGATATAGTATAGTCGAGCACTAAGCACATTCACATATGTTAGATCTAAAACTTATTCATATTATTAAGAAAAAAACATCAACAGATCTATCTATCATTTATCTATGCCAAAGCACTAAGCAAATAAACACATAAACACATAAATACATCGCACAAAGCATAACAACACAGGATATACGTGGTTCACCTCCAGCCTGGGGCTATGTCCACCAACTCTTCTTCTCCGTTATTATCTTCTGTCAATCTTCTACATGCATAGAGCCACAAGATCCTACTCCACATAGGACAGGAGATCTGTGCGCACCTTTCCAGATCCTCCTTCCTCGAGTTAGGATACAACACAAAGCTTCTACTCAATCCCTTACAATCACTTTCACTTAGCCTTGCAAGTCTTACATAGAATGCACAAAGCATGTACAAATATCACCTACACTTAGCACTTGGTATCACACACTTTCACATTGGCACTTAGCATCACATACACCCCCTACTTACATCGCCTAGATTTCTATTTATACATTAAAAAATGGGCCTAAACATGGGTAAAACCCATGGGCCAACATCCCCATACCCGTTACATAAGCCCATAACCCAAAAGTCCCTAAACAAGGGGCCGATATCTTGCAATCTCCGCTTCGACTTGTGCTCCACCTTCGACAGCTTGTCAAAGTCCCAAAATAGGTCAAACATGACCAAGGATCCTCAAAAATTGGTCAAGGTCCAACAGACCCCCAACACTCACTTGTGACTCGTCCCAAGTCACTCTGGTCTAGGTATCTCTGCTTCAAAATCCTTGAGCTTGGCTCAAGCTACTTCGACCTATTGTTGTGCCAAGTCCTCCTTCTCGATGAACTCTTGGATGGCTACTTCGTTGAAAGGTCCCTCTAAGCATTGTTCGACTGCAATGATTATTTGTTCCATCTTTGCTCCTCAGCCTTCAATCTCCTCAAACAATTGGCATGCCTCATCTTGGACTAGTTGGAGCCTCTAAGTCACTTCCATGACTTTGCTCTGTATGGTGTGGACCTACCATTGAGCAGTGTGCTATTCCTAGGATCGCTTCATCCTTTCAACTACTGACAGGAGCTTCAAATGCGCCTGTACTGTTTCTACTTGTTGCTTTGCCTCCTGAAGTTGTGACTCCAATGCCTTTAGTTCAGGGTCTTCAGTAAGTTGCTTGTAGGTTTGTGTACTTCTACTTCTAATTTGTTTACATTCCAGAGAGAATGATATGATCCTCTCAATTGCACTCCGAGCAGTGGCTTCTCTTCAATCTCGCACGTCCTGCGGGGTACTTGGAACTGTTCATAGCTCTAGGTATGTGATTCTCTATTGAAGTTGCTATATAGATTCCACAAGCTGCGCTACTTGCTACTCTACTGGTTCTTCTGCCTTTTTCTCTAAGCCTGTCACAGAGTGAAGTGCTCTGTTGACTACTTCTTTGACTCTGATCTACTCTACGAGCAACTTCTCTTTCTCTTGCTAGATTTGTGCTCTCTCCTCTTCAAACTTGGTGTGGAGGTCATCCTTCTCCTACTGCGCAACTCATCATTAATCTACAATTTACTCTTGTGCCTTATTTAGGGCCACCGTGGCATGTTCTTTGTCTTCTTGTGCTCGACGAAGGTGAGATTCGGTCACATCAATTATTCTACAAAGTTGGGTAGGTTCATCTCCCAACTCTGGTTCTTCTGATGGCGGGGTCAGAGTGGATACGGTGTAGCTGAAGTGAAGGGCATGTTGTACCCCTCTGAGTTCTGTCTCAATCCTATCATACATAGCTGCTTGCTTGGCTTCTGTGTTCTACATAATATCCTGCGAAGCGTCTGATATGGCTACGATGATGAAGTCGAAGTCATCGAGCATGAGCACAGTCTGCAACTTGGTCTTACTAGCTCTATATGTCTTCCTCGAGGAAGGTTTCATGGGGGAAACCTTTCTTTTCTTAGAGGGATCAACCTCATCAACAAGATCCCTAGGTGGTGTTACTTCACCTTGCTTCTGCTGATCATATTTTCCATTGGTATCTTCTTTCTCTACTTCGTCATTACCTCCTCGTCCCAGTGATTCTGTAGCAATTTCTTCTAATCTGTTTCTCAGGTTTTGTACCTCTTTGGTCTTCTTCCTTCTACTGGTTCCAGGTGTATCGTGTTCTTCATGAGTTGCCTCTAAGATTCCAAGTAGTGCAGGCTCAGATATTTTTGCAAGGTCAGTAGGGATAAGGAGCTCTGCAAACTAGTCCTTAGTTATCTCCTTGAGGTCCTCCTCTGTGAGCTTATAGTATGAATAAAGCTCTTCTTTATGCTCATCTGCACGCGCATTGATATAAATAAAGTGTCGATCTGCGCAGAACTTCATGAGGGGTATGAACCGATGCAGGGTGTTCGACGTCATGCGATGGACAACCCCAATAGCCCTCTTCAACTAGAGATAGTATGTGTGAAATATTGTGTTTGACTACCATTTTTTTCCCATATTTCTCAAGTACCAGAGCGTGGTGAAATTCACAACAAGTGGCTCGAATGGCTCAATATATAGGAAGGTCACACCTTCCAACATCTCCCGACTGTAAATACTATGAGGATCAGTAGCCAGCTAAAATGGAACTCATAGCCTTGATCTTGATCTTCACGACAATCCAATTTGAGCTGGTTGACTAAGTACTTCGCCCAGTTCATTTGGAGTCCTTCTACACATTTTCTAGAGAGGTCAACAACGAACCCTATGACCTGCGTAGGTATGTTCTTTCTCACTAGCTTTCTTGCGATCAGCTGGTAGGCAAGGCGCACTACGTCATTCTGGATGTAAGATACCTTGTAGCCTCGCATCCCCTTTTCTACATCACCATATGTGTCTTTAATCCTCTGTGCTAGTGCACGGTCTGCAACCTTCCCTGGGTAGAAGTCCTGCGGGTCGGGTCCCTGCATGCTCAATCCAGTGATCCTATGGATCAATGTCAAATCGACTGTGATGCATCTGTCTAGCCATAGACAGTCATCGTGGTAGCATGATAGCATGATCTTGACACATGCGTTCACCTCCTGGTGCCTTCCAAAATGTGGAATCTTCATCACATTCAAGATGGTGGACTACGCGAGGTTCATAGTCCATGGTTGGGGGATTATCCTCGAGTTCTTCCCCTTCGTCCTAGTCAAAAATCTGTGAGGAGCGAGCATACTATGGTTCTTGCGGTCCCCTAGGTTGAAGTCACTAAATTTCAATGTCATGATCTTATCCTGCTGTGTTCTTACTGCACATATCCCCTTCGGGAGGTACGCAGTAACCAAGGTTTATGAAATCCCTCGGGACACTATCACGACTCACTGCGCCAGCCAAAGGAGGGATGTAGTTGGGCAGGAGAGTTGGGATCAACTTCTCATTCGCCAAGTCATCTCGATGCTTGTTTCTCTTCTCTACTGCATCTCGGGATGGTCCGGATCCACGAGCAGTCGATGGGGAGGCTTGCACTCCTCTCGTCAAAGAGTCTTGAATACCTGCGGACATTACTTTCTCAACCATTAGATCGATTAGAACTTATTCTACACACTTTTCATTTGTTCTGAGTTCGTCCGGCATACACGCTCAAGATCGGATAAATTAGATTGATGAATGGGTGATCAAAGAAATAGAATGGATGTCGATCTCAATAAACATAGCGCGATAGCAATGAGTTGGCTTGGATACAATTTGCAAAAGTGTTCTCGGTGCAACAGTCGATAGAATAAGCAGACAATGATGTAACGGATCTTCTCCAATGGACAAGAGGCCTTCATCAATGTGGTTATGCCCATTGCGGCGTGGTCTGAAGACGAGCTTTCCAGTCGTAACTGTTGCTCTAACCGTTTGGGGGCATCAATCTAACGGTCATAATGCCTCCAACGGTTATATTGTATCACCATGGAGAAGTGCCATGTTGTGTTGTTTTGATATCCCGATGAAGTTTCAGTTTTGAAAATATTCTTTCTGCAAAGTCCCCCCTAGAACATTCTGCAACTTTGCTCTCTTCTTACTGAGATTTCTAGCCTTCTTCCCTATGATCTTCATCTCGATATTCTTCTTTCCATTCTGATTCTTATCTCCTTTTGGCATAGTAACTTCATGCTTTTGAGATTCTTTAATAGGGTTCAAGGGAAATACTTCTTCTCTATCTAGGGTAGGTGCTCCACTCTTATGTGAGTCTTCTTGTGTTCTTTCAGCTTCGACATCCAAGTTTCTGGTTCTAAGTAGCTTCGATATGTTCTCTTGTTATTCAATCAAGTGCGTTATCCTCCTAGTCATGAAATATTTTAATTCTTGCTTCTTCTGTTCTAAGACTTCCTCTTCTTTTCTTCTGGCCTGATCCTTCTCAATCCATGTTTTTCCTAGTAACATAGAAAATGGGGTGACATTCTCAATAAATTTAACAACCTCAAAATCTTCCTCTGTCGAAGTTCCATGAGAAATCATAGACATCTGGGTGAGTCTTCCACATAGGGTTATCATCTTTCCTCTGAATAATCTTATTCCTCCCAATGAAGGAATCATATTAGGCTTTCCTAAAATTTCCCAAGCTCTTTCTGTCATGATGTTCACCTATGTTTCTTCATCTAGAACACAGTCAATGTCGAAGTCTCATATTCTTGTTTCTATGCATTCTTTTTCTTTGAATATCTCTGATAAGTAGACATTTATGTGATCATTCAGGGTTTCTTTCATTTGTAGCAATACATTCTCTGATTCTTTCTGGGGTTCTGCCATGGTCTTAGTCTCTTGATCTTCCTTGAGGTTTTCTTGTCTCATATTCATTCTTTCAACCTTAGCAATCATTCTAGGGAAATCCAAAACTTCATGGTCCATATCTTTACAACAAAGAAAAATAGGACCTCTACCAGGGCATGCCTTAGCAAGATGTCCTAGTCTTCTACAACTATAGAAAATATTTAATCCTCTCTTTCTTTTGAATGATCCCCAACCTTTCATGTACTGCTCACTAGGGTCACAGTAACTAACCTGCAAAAAATTCTTTCTAGGATCCTGCATCCATTTGTTAGTCCAAACATTTTTTCTATGCATAGGAATAACATATCTTTCATCATTTCTTTCAGATCTACTCATATCAAATCTTCTTTCTTATAGTTGTTCCCCAGTTTTCAGGCTAGGACAAAATTTATCAAACATACCTAGATTCATACTTTTGAAATAAAAATTTCCACTTATCTTACCTTTTCAATCAAATCTTTTCACTGTTCTTACCTTTATCATAGCACAAAGCTTCAATATCTTACCTCTTTTCTTTAGATCTGACTTCTTTTCTTAGCACATAGCTTTATAATAAAGTAGAATACTACACACTAGGAAAGCATATCTACGCGCAGAGCTTTCTCTTTTCTTCAGTTCCCAGCAATCACAATTTTAGGTCCCAACAACGGAACCATTTGTTGGCACAGGGGCAGACCCAGGGTTCAACGCTCAAGAGAGCACCAACAAAACCCTAAGTACCGACCCTTTAGGCAACACCTGTGAAGCAGATGAAGTCTCACCCGAGGTAGAGGCAAGGGTGGTTGCAGGACTCCAATGTCTGCAACCTTAGTTGGGACACAAATTTGTGATTACAATATTCTATCAAAGCACTTAGCAGTTACAGTTCATCGGTATTTAACCAGTATCTACTTCACAGTAAAAACCCTACTCACAGAGCACCGCAGTATTCACCCAGATCTAGTATAGTCGAGCACTAAGCACATTCACATAGGTTAGATCTAGAACTTACTCATATTATTAAGCACAAAACATCAACAAATCTATCTATGCCAAAGCACTAAGCAAGTAAACACATAAACACATAAATACATCGCACAAAGCATAACAACATAGGATATACATGGTTCACCCCCAGCCCAGGGCTACGTCCACCAACTCTTCTTCTCTGTTTTTATCTTTTGTCAATCTTATACATGCAGAAAACCACAAGATCCTACTCTGCATAGGACAGGAGATCTACGTGCACCTCGCCAGATCCTCCTTCCCCAAGTTAGGTTACAACACAAAGATTCTACTAAATCCCTTACAGTCACTTGCACTTAGCCTTGCAAGTCTCACATAGCATGCACAAATCATGTACAACTATCACCTGCACTTAGCACTTGGTATCACACACTTTCACCTTTGCACTTAGCATCACATACACCCCCTACCTACATCACCTAGCTTTCTATTTATAAATTACAAAATGGGCCTAAACATGGGTTTTAGGGCCAACATCCCCATACCCATTACATAAGACCAAAACCCAAAAATCCCTAAACAAGGGGTCGAGATCCCGCGATCTCCGCTTCGACTTGCGCTCCACCTTCGACAGCCTGTCAAAGTCCCAAGATAGGTTAAACATGACCAAGGATCCTCAAAACTTGGTCAAGGGCCAACACTATCTCTTTGGAATAGGTTGTGAGGAATACTCTCCAAAGCATAAAAACACACAATTGTATCTTGTGATAGGGAGAGTTAAATCCACTTGCTACATTTTGTCCCGGGAAGCCCTTCTAACACAAGGGTCAATCACAAGGTCGCATTAGGGACGAAAAAGTTACTCAACCTGCTTTGTTGGTCTTAGTGTAGAGATTGCACGTATTATTGGGGGTCACTTGAGAAGAAAATCCTGTGCAGACCTTCTCAAGGTGATTTTAGGCTTAGATACCCTAACCTTGCGTGTGGATCAGACTATCGACTGCTTCCCCAGACATCATTTTTTTAATTGGTCACCTCAGTGGCCTATCTCTTTGGAGTGTTTACACGAGGTGACTGTGGAGGGGAATGTCTTTACGGTACCTGGAATTGACGTTGGCCAAACTCACTCGAGATCCTTAGAGGGTATACCCACGATTATGTGTGGGAGCTTGCACCAGGGTGTAAGTTCATTAAGCAAGTTTTCAAAGTAAATTTTCCACCTTCTTTATCCCATCCCCTTCTTGTATTGATCTTGCGACATTGGATTTCATCACCAACTAGTGATTTTGAAATAAGAAGGTTTGTTTTCGTTCTTGATATCTAGATTTTATTAGTGGAGTAATCTTTGTTTCTCTAACTGGACATAGATATTTTTATTCTTTTTTGGGTGTGGCCAACATCGGCCCTCGTTGTTCACGTAGGATGAAATGGTTACCTATGGAGTAACCAGAAGAATACGCCCCTTTTCTTCCTAATTCACCAGAGGGTCCTTCTCTTGAAGGAGCAGTCAATAACAATGTGTCCTCTAAGATCGAAAGTTCTTCTCCATTGGCAGAATCAACACTTCCTGTAAATTTGTTATTGAATGTTATACAAGATCCAGTTTTTCTTTGAATACACTCTTCGGGAGACATTGTTGCTGAACACTATACTAGAATACCTATTTGACCTTACGCAGAGTCTGGTGTGGATGATCCACCCTTTCAAAGTGAATCATTTAGAACTTTGGTTCATAATGATGGAATTTTTAATCCTAGTCCAGTCCTTGTCCATTCTTTTTGGAGGACCTCTTCGAGACACGATATTTTTGATAAAATAGGAATGAGCCCAAACCAACCTATTTCGTCACATACACCCGTTACTTCCACTGCTTATACAATACCTTTAGATCATTTTACTGGCATGGCAAGTAATGTTGTTATAGGTTCAGACCCATTGTTGGTTGGTATTCATACAATCCCTCCTCTCCAAATCACTAGCTCTACCACGGTCCCATAAGTTACACCTGTTTCTACCAGAAGTATGGTAACACCTCAAGATCCTATTGGAACACCACTTTTGCTTAGATCAAATCCATCACTTCCACCAAGGTATAACACTCTTAATAATTCAATTACAAATCCTACCCAGGGTCCATCCGGAGGATCTAATCTTCTTGTTCCACCTGGGTATAATGTTGCTAGCGGTTTTTTTCCCACACCTAACCAGGTTCTATCCAGAGGGCCTATCATTCCTCCTCCACCGAAAGGATCTAATCATCCTGGCACAAGTAGCTCGAATCATGTTGGAGGCACAAGTCATTCTGGCACTTCCAATTTTCAACTTCCTGTTGGAGGTCAACCTCAAGTTGGTTAGGGGTCATAACCCAGTTTACGAACAATATATACCTAGATTACAAAATAAACCTTGGAATTTTTCTTTCCAAGTAAATCAACAACCACCTAGGGGAAAACTCCTCAATTAAATTCTTTTGTACCCCTAATCCTGGGAAAACGTATCCAGGTTCTGTAAATCCTACCTGGGGTCAATATTTTCAGTTTAATGCTCCTTTCCAAGGTAGAATACCCAATCAACAACCACATGTTGGCTACTTGAATCAAAACCCTCCACAACCGAATTTGAGAGGAACCTCTAACTATTTACAGACTGCTTATGGTCCTACTGGTATACCTACAAGATTTCCTCCTCAAAATTACCAGTTTCCTCAAGTGAACAGATAGTTTATGTTTCTAGCTACTTTGGATTTACTAGATTTATCTAGGATTTTGAATGATCCTATTTTGCATTCTCCTTATTGGTCGATTATACCTACCAAATTACCATTTGACATTCCTAAGTTTTACGGTCAATCAAGAGAAGACCCAAACAATCATGTCATGACATTTCATCTTTGGTGTTCATCCAACTTCTTGATGGATGACTCCATTCAATTACGTCTTTTCCAACAAATTTTTACGGGTTCTGTTTCCAAATGGTATATCAAATTTCCACAAGGATTATTCAATTATTTCAACACCTTAGATATGGATTTCTTGACACATTACCAGTTACCGATACGATATGAGACAAGAACCGAAATTTTGAGTTCATTTAAACAATCCTCTTCTACTCACATTTCAGATCATATTCACGAGTGCAGGAGGAGAAGATAATTAATCAAAGTTCCCCTTCCTAATCAATTATTGGCTGAGTGGTTTACCAAATAACTCATTGGTCCTATAGCCTATGATGTTTCCATGGGTGGTGTCATCACTGAAGATCAGGCGATTAGTCATGCTCAATACTTGGATCTCGTTTATTCACAAATGAGCACGTTATATGACTTGATCCCTGATGCTCCTCGCCCATCTACAAATCTAACCTCAACGCCTCTAGTAGATTCTCATGTTGTTGATGGTGTGATTGGTAGTTTTCATGCTGAGACTCAGTACAAACAAGCCAGTCATTCCAATCCCAAGTCTACTACTACTAATGTGCAAAATGCTACTCCTCTAACTCGCTCTCTCGATAAAACCTCTGAGGTCAATACAGTTCAGTCTACACCTACCGATAAAAATAAAAATAAAAATGAAGGGAAGGGTAAGAATAAAGAGGATAAAAATAATAATCAACAATTCAATAAGCCCAATACTCAGCTTTTTTATGATAAATAAAAGAGAAAACCTCGTTATCCTTGCCTTATCTTTGGTGAGGACCATTATACAAAAGATTTTCTGAGACGTGATGAGGTTACTAAGTTCCTACAAGGGACCGGGACACCTCCTACACCTGTCATTTTGTCACAACCTTTTCCTTCTCAACAGCAGGACCAATTGGTTATTCATGACCAACCTTCTCCCTCTACCATATCTTATGTCCTTATGTGTACTGATGACTCCAAGAAGAATGAAGTTGCAGTCTCTACTCGAACCAAATATTATTCTCCTTCTAAAGAGAAAGTTGATGATTCACCTCCTCCATTGGTTCAACCACCTCCATTGACTTCACCTCCCAATGGTCCTCTTAATCTTGAATAATCTAGTCTATATACATTTCTTTGTCTACCTCCTAAGGGCATCGTACATAAGTCGTCATTTAACCCCCATGCACGTGTCGCTCAAAACTATAGTATTGTAGAAGATCTTGCACAGGCACCTTTTGCGATGTCGGCTCTCAAAGTCCTTCAAAGTTGTCCTAAACAAAGAAAGTAATTGTTAAATTATAATGGTGGAATCGATCCTACCGATATGAATTTGATAATATTTGACTTGGAAGATCACATTCAAAGGCTCCCTCATCAATTAGCATTTCAAATACAAGTCATTGTGGAAAATAAGAATATTTGTCAAACAGTTGTTGATGAAGGAGCTTCAACTTGCGTCATGTTTGTCACTTGTTGGAAAGACATTGGCTCTCCTGCCCTTACCAACTACCCTATTTGTTTTTAGCTTCTTGTTGAAGTTAGGGAGATTAGTTTGTGTCCACACTTACCAATTTGTCTGATAACATGCACTACACAATAAACACATCCAAAATTAATTTTCATAGAATTATGAGTACATAACATAGTATAACCTACACTATAGGAAAAGAAGCATGCAATCAACATACATACCCTCAGAAGGTTTATATGGCCATGTGATTTTAACCCCGACAAATGTTCTTCTATGTGAATATGGCCATGTGATTTCAAACCCGAAAAAATTTCTTCTATGTGAAGCATCATCATAGACTAAACCAATATAAATAAGGCACCTTCACGCACAATATAATATCCTTCACTGGAGACAAATCATATTTCTTCAAAATCCATGGGACATCACCTTCTTTAAAAGACTAAGAGGGACCAACCTATCCTCTAATTCATTTTCTTGGCCAATGTTTCATTTTAGTATTCAAAGAAATAATATCTCTCCTAACACCCAATGTGTCACTTTTTTCAATGATATGTACTTACATAAACAAGATGAAACATTTTTTAATATATGCATGTGATTTAGTAAGTGGGTAATCTTAAAATGCTCCTAATATGGAAGCTCATAAACTATGGATTTTCTTTTCATTCTAATGGGTATTTTCTCAACATAGGTGTCAAAAAAATCAGGATCATCAAACACATTTTTCTCATTTAAATGAAACAATTCTGTAATTTCCATCTCCTTCTCTGTTTCATATGCTCTAAGCCAACATGCCAATGTAAATATTTTAGGTATCTTGGTTCTCTATGGTTTATAATTGAAAGCAAATGTTGATATTCTATAAGGGTGATGTTCTGAGATGAATACCCTCAAGTAGTCATACATCAGATTTTGTAGGTGGTTGGAGCACCTAGCCTTGATAGAAGTTCTACAACATTTACATCCATGATACCATATTGTTACAAGACCTGTGATGTTATTGTATATGAAACATGTTATCACCAAATAAGACATGAATTGCACCAAATTAAATATTCCAAATAATGTTGTGGATATAAACAAATTAATCAACACATTTACCTAAGAAAAATATTTGTCCTTGATAATCATGCATGGTATATGCACATATGCCATAAAACATAAAATACTTGTCCATCGATATAGGTATTGATATATTGTATATATGTATGCCTTCCCAGAATTGCTTCAATTCACCAATAAATGGTTGGATATATATATCCTTTCTCTTCACTTGTCTTCTACCGGGAACTATAAGAGCTAACATAAGATGTTTATTCTTCACAAAAAAACATGAGGGGATATTGTTATTGATCACTACCACTCAACAAATAAAATAGTTGGTGTTTTGGAGGGAATAAGGGTTAACTCCATCCATGGATATGTTCAAATGAAGGCTTTGTACTTCATCCTTTATTTTATCAAGTCATGTATCCTCTATACACTTCATGGATATTGAATCTATTTGGATCTGCACAACTCTTGACTCACTTTTATGTCAGACGTGTCATCCCTGCAACGCAACTAATTCTTTGCAACAAAAGAGCTTTAAATCCTTGGGATTATAGGCATGTCACTTAATATATTATGAGGAGGACCATGTGCCTTACCCTTTTTTAATATTTATGGTACCTAACATGCCCAGGTTTTGCACATAACTCTCTATCCATGTATTCACCCTTGTATAGAATGAAATGATTCAGATAAGCATGGTATGATATGTACTCAACACCCAACATTTTTAGCAATTTCTCTACCTCTTCACAATTTTTGGAGAGGACATTACACTTGGAAGTACCCATATTTGGGTGGCCTAATTTTAGTGTTATATAAAATTGTACAATGTCATTAAGCATGCATAAAATCCATTTTGATTGTTGATTGTGTGACAAGATTTGTTAAAATTGTTGGATCATGTTGTCATTGATGCCAATGATTTGATTGATTGATGTAATTGATTTATGTCAAGTGATTGATTGATGTCAAATGATTGATTTATTGATGATTGATGTAATATAATATGTATTTTCCTTGATGAGAATGCATAGATGAAGATGGATCAATGAGTTGTCATTGATATGATGAAGATGGATCGATGAGTTGTCATTGATACATGATGAAGATGGATCGTTGTGGTTTCATTGGTATATGATGCATTGTTGGAAAAATGTATAGATGACTCATTATTGTCTTATCATGATTGATAAGGTGCACAAATGGATGAACTCCAAAGTGGTCCCCTTATGGTGAAATCCCTCATGGGAAGATGCTTTGCGGATTGAGTTATCCTAGAAGAATGGTTGGAGGACCCTTACTCTCATTATTTTCTTATCATTATTGATAAGGTGCAAAAATGGATGAACTCCAAAGTGGTCCCCTTATGGTGAAATCCCTCATGGGAAGACGCTTTACAGATTGAGTTATCCAAGAAGAATGGTTTGAGGACCCATGCTTGTATGTGGAATAATGAGATGAAGATCAAGGAAATTGTTGGTGAAACTATCCTAG